>WTSP01022546.1:59796-178724 GCA_025331215.1 Actenoides lindsayi
GGGCAATAAAGTCTCCCCTCAGCCTTCTTTTCTCAAGGCTAAACAGCCCCAGATCCTTCAGCCTTTCCTCATAAGAGTCATGCTCCAAACCCTTTACTAGCTTTGTAGCCCCCCTCTGTACCGTCTCCAGCACCTCAACATCCTTCTTTAGTACAAGGGAGACACAAAAAAGAATTAATTTTCTTCATTTGAGATCCGTGAATGTCCTTAGCTTTGAGGTAGGCTGCTTGCATGCCTGCCAGATTCAGGACAGACACTTCAAAGTGCAGAGATTTTCTACAGCACTTCAAGGAATTTCCCCATTCGCGATTAATGCTGCGGAAGAAATGCTCAGACACAAGCAGTGCAGCATTGCAGAAAATCCAGGTGGGATGTTTAACAAACCTTCCAGATTTATGAAGTAGGGGAATTATATTAGGAATGTGGACTATCTGCTTTAATACAGTCATTCATTTAGATAAGAGAAGCAGAACTTGCTCTATAAGTTTGTAACTGTTGAAATTAATAACTGTGGCTCATCGCTCTGCAGTACTATACCAATTTACTGTGCTCTTTTATCTCAATTACTTTCTGTATGTGTCTTATATTTCTCTATTAAACTTCAGTAATTGTAACACTACGGTAATAACATTGACATACTGAGTATTATATGATGGGCTATTTTAGATTATTCTGACTGCCTTATTTGTATTATAATTATTACCGTCTATATAAATGTGATTCATTGAACTAATAAGGTTTTCAGACAACTGCCATAGCTCATGGATTTTCTTCTCTTATGCAGGAATTTACCTTGCACTGCAAGTTGGATTTCACTTCACTTTTAATGCTGGCATTTATAGAATAAAGGTCTTGCACTTTAGCCCCATAGATAATGATATTTAATACCTCATTCTAACTGGATTCCATTAAGCTGACAAAGCAAATAGGGAATACCAAAGTTCTATTTTCTCAATCATCTGTTCTTTTGTTCAAAAGTATTTCCAAAAGCACCCATCTCATTCACCTCTGCAGAAGCGATGACCAAAACATGATTTTTTTTTGAGATTAAGCTGCTAGCACTCTGAAATCTCATGTAGGTTTTGTGCTGTTCATTAGCTGTGCAGGTCTCTTAAGCCTTTCCATATCTGCAGAGTTGAATGAGTTCACGTCTCATGCACTGTTTACAGTCGATCTCATTGAAGAGTTGATCATGAGTAGATCTCATGATAATAAGAAAGTTGAGATAAGTAACACAACACATTTATTTCAAAGAAATAAGTAAATATGGCATATAGAAACCAGCTTGCTTCATTTATCATTCCCCTCCTGTGTCCTGGTCTAAGACAACTCAGTTGTCAGCCATTTCTTAGGAAGAGATCAAGATTTCTCCCTCGTGGAATGGGTTTGCTTCCAGTTGCTTTGCTTTCCACACAACTATGTTAAGAGGGATTTCACTCCACCTCTCTTGTTATTTGTGAGCATCAGTTGTCAATAAGCTGTGTGCAGCACTGTGTGTTGGGATAATAGCATGTTATATTTTGTGTCGGCCTCTTGTTCTTGGCATGTACTGAGTTCCTTTTTTCCTAAAGTGACCTTCATACTCTGGCTGTGTTGAACACAAAGGGTATTTATTTCAAGCTCCTTCCTTGCATGCTTAGCTAAGTCCTGATGATGGTAAAAGAAATTACAGAACAACCAAAATATCAGGAGACCCCAAACTGCAGATGTCCATGGATCAGAGATTCCAGTGCTGCGATTCTAAGCTGCGTGTAAAACATGCTTTAGAAGTTTTTAGTTTTCCAGTGTTTGACTTACACTGCAGATTCCAGCTGCTGGAAACAATCATAAACAGTGACACCACCATCTAGCAGGTAACGCCACTGTAAGATGTTTAACTTTTTGTAGTCCTAAGTATTTATTTGGGACAAAGGACTATGTAACATGAATGAGGAATCAAATGTAGAACCATCAAAGGTCTGTGTTACACTTTTGCCCTTTTGTGGGTGTGATACTTTGTCATTGATGGTACAAATTCCCCACTCTGTTTATTGAGGCAATATAGATGTAAGTACTCTCCTTACTGCTTTTTCTAACTAACTATGTGGGTAGAACATTAATGCAGAACATTAATGCAGTTCTCTGGGTATCTTCTCAGTGGAAAGAAAATGGAGAAAACAAGAACTTAGTTGAAGAGCAGCCATGTAGGACTGGGATCTACTTCTGGAACACTAATTATATGCTAGGCTTAAAAAATTTGCATTTTTACTGCAAAATAGGTGAGGTACATGGTGGATAAAAGGTTCAAGTCTAGACTAAATTCAAACTAATATAGACATTCTTTTTTCAGGCTTTGATTCAAGAATTTGTGTTGGTGGCTACGCAAGGTTTGTACAGCCACTCCCAGACTACATTGGAAAGGAATGGAAACAATATAGCTCCTCAAGTGTTAGTTTCTAGATAGGGCATGTCACAGAACTTCAGTTACATCAAGGAGTACCACCAAGATTTGATTCCTTTTTGTAGTGGCCCAAAAAGATATTAGGTATATCTATCACATGTATTAATATTACTAACAGAAGATTTTCGACAGGTTTGGAGAAGTATTTGACAGGTCAGTAACCATGGAGCTGGTAAAAAACACCACAGGATAGTAATCAGTTTTCCAATGCTTCTTGCTACCATCTGGCCAAAAAACAGGAAAGATTCTGATGGAAGTCCTCTGGTCTTTGAAAAAGAAGCTGTAAATTACTCAGTAACTATTGGTCAACTAAAAAACTATTGTTCAACTCAAAGTTTCTTCTAATTCTCCCAGATAGTTGAAACACAGTGGAAAAATGCATCCCTCTTGCAAGTGAAGAGTTTTGTTGTACTATATAAACTGTCGTGGAACTCTTCAGAGAAAATAAATAAACCATCTGTAAAAAATCTAATGCTCCCCAAGGATGTCATTTCCCAAAATTTAAATACCCATTTATGAGTGACGAGACTCTGTCATCACAGAAGTAAAGGCACTGTCCTATTTTCAAAATGCTATGTAGTTACTTTGCAATATGCAGTCCACCCATATCAGACTTTTGCACCTAACCTGCCATTTCTGGTGCCCTAAAAGCTACTTCTTTCATAGCTTCTCCACTACTGTCTATCCTGAGCTATGAATCAGGAAAGGTGCACATTCCAGTTCTTCACAAGCTCAGATAGGGAAATCAATTTTACTTCACAAAAGACAAAACTATTGTGCTGGAAGATTAATGAAAATTTCAGTTGCTTTACAGCAGTGGAATCTTGGTGATTGATCCCAAACCAGACAAAAGCCTTCTACTGAAACACAACTCTGGGATTCTGTACGAAGAGAAAGGGAGACCGATATGTAATTTGTGCGTGTTACAAAATTGCTACACAGTTCAATATAACTAGCAGGAAAGGCCAAGATAGAGAAGCAACCAGTCTCTAATGAGCTGGAGGATAAAAGCAGGAATGCTTGTCCAGTGCAAGGATGTTACTTGCTTCCCTTCCTTAGTCTTTCACAAGCGCTAAACCACACCCTCAAATGACATTTGCCACTTTTGAGCAAGAGAATAGATTCTGTGATTATATCTGACAATTATTTTTGTCTAGAGTATTTTTGCTGTAAAAACAAAATGTAATTGTCTGCATATTTTAAAAAAAACATTGACAGTGTAATTATATTGCAGACATTTTTGCAGTGTTGATATTGCCCTTCTGAACAAAAAAGAAAGACTGTTCGTTTGAATTATTATTTTAATTAAACAAAATTTAAAGAAGTGAATGCAAAACAATAATTTAAATAAACATTTTAAATAGATACTATTGGATTGTCAGATTCATGCTTAAAAGTGTCCATTAAAGCCAGACCATCAAAGCAATGAAATTAAGATATGATTTGCAGATATGGCATCTATAAATCATATTTCAGAAAAAGCCCCTAAAGAATAGCCTTTAATTTGTAGTAGAAGCAAGCCATAGCTGTTTTTTACCAGTATTAATGTGGTTTGTTAGTGTTTGCTTGAGTCTGAAATGTTCAGATCCTATTCCTAACTTCCCCACAATCAAGAGTATTGTTTTGCTCTTATGCTTTGCGCGTATTTGCTACATCAGTCATTTTATCTTCAAAGGTTCCTCCTCCTAGACTCATATGAAGACAGTTTTGCCCTCCTTCATCTTGTGAATCTCACAGGAAAACTTTGTGGCCTCGTCTTGAGATACCAGCAAATATTTAGTACATCTAGTACAGGATGCACTGAAGTACTTTGTGTAAGAGCATGTGTTTGAGAGCTCTATTCTCATGTAAAAAAGGTGCTGTAGTTTATTATGGGCAAATGATACCTTTAAGGCATAACTGGAAATAAACTTTCTTTTGGGTTCCCATGAAAAATAGGTTGATTCTGTTATTTCTGTGTATTAGTGGATCATGGATCAGTTTTCTTTTTAGTGCTAAAAAGGCTGCTTGGACTAATATTTTCAGGTACCATGTTGGTGCTATGATATTTCCTCACTTTCCATGTTTTACTTTTACAGGGAGAGAGAATACTGTGAATTCTGGGACAGGTGAAAGACAAAATCCTTTTGTTTAGAACACGAGTGACCACATGGATCAGATCAGAGATTTAAGTGGTTTAAAGACCATTCACCACATAGAGCCATTGCTCTAATGCTACTGTAGCTTGAATAAGTGGGAGGATGGCCAGGGAAGAGAGAAAGGCAGTGTGGCTAGTTTCACTCAAGTACACCTAAGACTAAACTAGAATGGGTCTGGTACTTGGAAGGACACCTTAAGCCACATTTTTCCTGGAGCATGCCTAATACCTGCCTCACAGTTGAGGAATCAGATACAATCTAGAAAGCCATGCCAGGCTTCCTACAGGGGCCTGTGGTATGCTTGAGGTTCGCTTTACCACAAACCATTTCTTAGCTTCAATGGCTTTAAGTAGCATCATGTTTGAAATCTCAGTGGAACCATATAGCATATGGTCTCAAAACCAAAATTCTAGAGGAAAAAGAGAGCATGGGAGGTTTCTCATTCTACTCCTGTGTTTGTTGCTGGGTCTGAGCAATTCTAGGGCACAACTCTATAACCTGATGCATTGCTGAAGTTAACTATTTTAAGGATTGCTTATGTGTTGAAGGGTTGCTTATTAAACATTATCACTGATACATACCAAGAAAAAATATCATTAATTATATGAGAAAGCACCATTACCCATTTAAAGTTAGATATTACAGAAACTAGACTTTCTATATAGAAACATGGGCTAGCTTTCCTGCTGTTGGCACATCTTTACTATCCCTAGCAACTAGTTCTGTCAGGACATCATGTGGTGGTGAATGTTGTGGAAACTAACATAATGGTTATTTTTTGTATACTATATATAGCAGTGGTATATAATATTGACAGAGACTCTAGATCAGAGAAATTGAAAGCAATAGAAAACAGAAAAGATTATTTTTAAATGGCTTACGAAGATAATTTTAATAGTTATTCAGGTAACTTCTGTCTTCACTATGAAACTTGGACTTTACAGGAAGATATGATTTGACCTCATTTTAGAACAAATAGGAACATACTTTAGCAGATGTTAACTTGATCATCAGCTAACAACCGTACGGTGCTGAACAGCAGGAGGCATACCCAATGTCAGCAGAACTCACTGAAGGTGGTGTAATCCTAGTTGTGTAGAGCACATTATGTAGAATGTGAAGTACTTAAGCATTTATCAGTATTGATTTCAATACCATGGTAATTAAGAACAGGTGCATATAAGTTAGAAGAGAGGCACTCTTAATTGTTACTAATGAACTCCTTTACTGTAAGAACTTTACATAATGAAATGCATAATTAAACATTAATGACCAAGATCATTACTGGCAATTTTATTTCACTTAGACACGATTTTAGCCTTAGGTGAAGCCTAATGTTTTAGTAAAGCTGTCATTCATTTTGCTGCTCCTTTGTTTACTTTACAACCACATCTTCTAGCCTTGAAAAGTCTTTCAGATATTGATTTCTAGTAGGGATTTAAAGGAACACTGCTTCCAGATTCAGTTCTGCTTCTAGCACTAACAATATAGGTGGCAACCTAATAAATAACACCAGGTGTTATGATGAACTAGGAAATTGTGTGGTCTGGTGTCTCTGCAAAGCACTCAGCAGGAAATCCAGCCAACCATGTAAGTATGCATGTTTTGAACATTTTAAACTGAACCTTCATTTTCTTTAGCTACTTTATAGTCACATTTGACATTTTTCAGCTTTGTCTTAAAGTGACTGTTGTTACAGCAGTCAACATCCCATAACTTTTTCCTTTCCATGTCAGCCACTGAGAAAGGCAGTGATGAAACAGCTATTTTTCCATGGCTGCAGTCTTACCCTTGGAGCTCAAGCCTAGCCTAGCCTTTGGTCATTGTACCCTCAGTACAGGATACTTTGGGAATAAGCTGGTGAGATTTTGCCAGAAGTCTGTACTAGAGCTGGCCTGACAATCACTGAAATTGGGCTAACCAGCAGAAGAGACCTTTAACCAGCTTGTGAGCTATGATATGTGTTCAACTGAAGGAGAAAGATAACTCATGTTTCACTTGAGCACCTGTATTTATATTTAGGTAGCTGAGAAGGTTAGAGTCACAGTAATGTTTCTACTTGGTCACTGATTCAAAATCCTTGCTGTGAGAAATGCCGATTACACAGTGAAAAGCAAGCAATATTTCTAGACCTGTGTTTGTTCCAGCTTTGTGACAGGGAGTTGCCTTTAATGGCCACATTTCCAAGCAGTTATTTATGGTGTACTACCTGACAAAATTCAATAATATCTTTAAAAGAAACCCCATTGTTTGTCCTTTACTTGTTTTCTACAAGTGTTTAGGATATTAAAAGGTTTGGTTTAAAATATTAAATCTTAATTCCTCTATAACCCATATGAAAGTTAGTAACAGAAGCATCTCCAAAGATCTGGAGATAAACCATCTAAAGTTCAATGAATGTAGAGTGGGACAGGACATTCACTAGATTTCCAGTACTTCTTCCTATAATGCAATCAGAATATGTTTTTTCTTACCAGATTCTTCCTTAACTATTTGTGACACTGCTTAAAAAGAATCTGAGCCAAACATAGTGGATCACACAGATTCTTGTAATGCTGCATAAACTGTTTTCTCTGTTTTAGAATAAATGAGTCAAAATCTGTTGATTTTTTTTATGCTCTTATATGATCCCAATTTATTTTCCAAAACACAAATACACTTTTTTTTTCTTTTTTATATTGTATGGCATGTCTACTATGACTTGTAGTGTTTTATTTTCAGTGTCCATACAATACTTCTTATCTGTTCTGAGATTCATAATTGGCAAAACAGTCAGAATTGCAAGGGAACCGTACAAGTTTAAGTGACCGAGCAAAGAAAATGTCAGGTGAAATTTAATATAAATAAATTTACTAAATGATGCACAGCAATCACGCATGAAATGATGAGTTCCAAGCTGAACATTATGACTGAGAAAATTTTGTGTTATGACAGTTGTATGAAAAAGCCAACTTAGTGCTCAGTAACAGTCAGAAAGGCAAATTGAACCATGAAGTTACTCTTCTAGTACCTGCATCTCAAAAAAGAGAAGTCTAGAAGTGGAAAACATTTGCCAGAACTATGCTAATTACAAAATGCCCCAGGACTACAAATGCCTGCAGGCTGGAAAAATATACATACACTGTACTCATTCTTACATTTTCCCCTTTCCATCACAGATGGAAGAGAAATCACCTTTGGTGTGACCTAGTACAGCCATGCTACATTCCTATTTTCAGCAATGTGTATATAGAGAGGATATTTGTATATGGGGAATATAAAGATTAGTGATAGAGCAGTAACTGAAATTCTTCCTTAATTACTAACACAATGGGGTTTGCTGTTAGCATGCAATGCTTACCTTGGCCTTGCTCTGGCTTCAGCATGGCTGAACTGTGTGTGTAACCAGGATCAATGTACTTGCTGCTGTTCCTTCCTAGGAGAGAATTTGAAAATTGTCAGAGACCTTCTGTTCCTTAAGATAGCTAACATATATATACTGCAGAATAAAGATAATAAATTGAAGTTTTGGTCTCCATTTGGCTTGCTGTGGACCAGTTGACCCTTTAATTTTTGTTTTTATAATATTACTGTAGTCCAGTCTCATGCTTATGCCTATTCTTGTCAGGTCTTTGGCAAGGAGAATGACTGTTTTTTCATAACCATTTTCTACATAATATATATAATTTAGATATAATATACTAAAAATCCCTTCAGGAAGTTCCTAAGAAAAAGACTGTAGGAAATTGGGAAGGAATATCAAGGAAATTGTCTCTGTATGCTTATCCAATTTCAGTGCTCTTTGTTTAGACATCTGCCACTAGCTGTTGTCAGAGACTTTTGGTCCATCTTTTGGGAGTTCAGCCTCATGAATCTCTGATGGTAGAATCTATGTTTGTAAAATAACAGTGGCAAGCAGCACTTACACAGTCATTTATGAACCTAAATTATGTAAGATACTATTTTCAAATAAAAATATTGACATATAATAATAATTTAGATAATAACTATAAAAGCCTGGGTTCTATTTTAGCATCTTAATTAACTAAATATTCTTCAGGAGAAGAAAGAGATTGGAATCTCGCTCATTCTGAATGCATGCAAAACACCCTCATTTCAGTGGGCAGTTTGAGCAAGCAAAGAATGCAGGAGCTGGCTTAGAAAATAGGTGGAGAGCACCCATTTATGGTCAGCACAGTCTCCAGGTGCATAGGATGCTCAGCAGCTGGTGCCAGCACAGGCACCAGTCAGTGCCAGCTCAAGTGATGGCTGCTGATTAGGCAGCCCACACCCTTCGAGAAAGATCAGTCCCTGGGCTTGGATTGTGTATTCTGCAGGGAGCCAGGGCAGAGAATAGGCTGGAAAGTTGGTAGTGGGGAGCTGGCAGCCCTGGCTGCTGCACGAGTGTGTTGGTATAACTGGAGCTTTCTCGAGGCAAATGACTTCATTCCTGGGTATAATGAATGGCAATAATCAAGCCTAGAAGTCTTGTGTGTGTGGTGCTGTTGCCAGATTAGAGCCTGGTAAGAAAGGGCAATCTTCTGGTGCTCTGCAGAAAGGTGACATTTTAACATCCACTACTATGGATATTTAAATGCAGCACAAAAGATCTCCAGGCAGCACATTTCTTGCATGAACAAAGGCCTCTGGTATAGTGACTTAATGGTGTTTATGTTAATTTTCTGCCACCAGCTCTCCTTATCTTCAAATTCAGTCATATTCTTCGATGATGTTCTAATACATTTCAGTTTGTCAATGGTATTTTAGGGCGATACTCTTTCCTTGTGCTTTGTTGTCCCTGCATTGCTGCTCTTTACAGAGGGTCATTTCCAACAATAGCTTCATAGAGGTGAATTATAGAAAAGAATGGAACCTTTCTGGACTTCTTTTGTGAAGGGCTGAGGGGAAGGGCTGATGGGAACAGCAGGCTTTCCCAGCATTTTCTGTTAAAAAGGAGGGAAGATATTATCTGTCTCTGTTTTTCTCTGACAAAAGTCTGAGGTTTCATCTGCTAGTGCATAGTGTTAGACACTAGACTCATCAAAATGAGGATGATTCAGTACTTGGTATCACTGGAAAACTGAGTTAAAAAATAATGTTGACTTTTGGTGTGTCTCGAAAGTCTATACATACAGAAAAAAAAGATAAAGGAATTACTTTGATATGCTTCTATAAAGCAACAAGAGGAAGACATGCTACAATGCTGTGCCTCCCCTCTTATATAAAATTCCCAAACTTTAATTTTATTCTGGAGAAAAATAATTCCAAAAGAATTTTCCACCAGTGATCCCATTTTAGGGCTTCTTGTGCCTCTAGCAGAGGTAAAGTTTTATCCAAAAGGAAATTAAAATAAAAAGCAATTGCCTAACAATTTCGCCTCAGAGAAGAAAAGCAGCTACATGTTTTAAACAAAAACATATATACCACGGGGAATTTACTGGGGAAAAACACATTTTAAACTGAAAGAGGAAAAAGCACCTTCAACAATGTCATATGTATTGGAATGTATGTATATCTTCCAAGCAAAACCTGCCAAATCTCCAAGTAAAAAATAGTTTTAATATTCCCAGCAAACAGAAAAATGACATTAATACAGACAATAAAGAGAGCGTATTCTGATCATGCCTTATCCACCACAAAATGATTATCTGAGATAATGGAATTTTTAATGTCGATCATTACATAACAAAAACATCTAGATTTGCAGTTTGCTGTGGTTCTGTGACACAAAAAAATCTTGTACAAATTATTGGTTTATGCAAATTTTCTGTATCTCTGAAGGTCATATTTCTCTCTGATGCTCCCAAGTCACTGATATTCAGTACTACTTATGTGCTTAATGGTCACACTTGAGTGCTCTTATATGCCTGCATAGTCCAGTGGCAGGAAATAAAAACAAGGAATACCCCAGGCAACAAACTTTAACTTTTTAGTGTTTTTGTGTGTGATTAAATACTGATTTCAGTTATATTGAGGTAATCTCATTTAGGTGTCTAAAAGAAATGTATGCTAATTCTGAGCTGAGCCGTTGTTCAAGTAAAATTAACTGCAGTGGTTTGTTAGCTATTCTCTGACTCATTAGAAGCAGTTCTTTCATGTACTGAATCTGAAGAGATATTTTAGATGCACTGAGCTTTACTTAAGAAACAATGTACTTCAGTGGCAAGAGCACCATATCTATTACTATTAACTACAGTCACAGGAATAAGCAGATTTGGAAAAGCTCAGTGTCTGGAGTAATTATGCTTTATAATTTCTGGGATTTTTATATCTGTAATTTTATTTTACCCAGAAAAGCCACTTGGTATTACAAAGGGAAACCTCAGTCAATGACTAAATTATATTTCCTATCTCCATTCCCAGGTTCAGAATTGGCTTCAAAAGGAGGAGCACTTGCCTTCCTCTGACTTGCTTGCACCGTTTCTCTGGATGGAACAGAGATAGAATATCAGCTCCAAGTCCTGTTAGGTTTTGGGTATACTGCTTTTTTGAAAAAGAATGCAGACTAATACAATAGCTAGATCAGTTTGTGTTGTCGAACACCAGATTGACAGCATCTTTACAGACTCTCCTACCTTTCAGGAAGCCACAGAAACCTGTAAATTATTTTAGAGATAGAAGGTATTTTAGACAGGCGGAGAAGAAAAAATGTTGAGCCGACAGCCAAATAGCAAGATTCTGCCAGATACGATGGCTGTTTCCATGGCTAGCTGTTTGTGAAGCAGAAAAATGAGCCTGTCAGTTGTGTTACTGACGACTGCGCGATTCACTTCCTAAGCAAACGCAATTAGAGGCACAGCTATGGATGGGGAAAGGCCTAAATCTAGATTATGGTCTCTAAAAGGTTAGAACCTGGTAATTTTGTAATGGAGAGTAAGCAGTTACTACTGTTATTTTTGGAGCAGCAAGAGGTGTTTGGAAAAGCAGTTGTTCAATGTTAATCACGGACTACCTTTGTGGCAGAGTACTGCTTTCCATGGTTTATCCAACCAGAGCACACATGTTGTTAAATAATTGTCGTGAGTTTAAGAAGCCCTGAATTTAAGCAGCTTTTCACTGTTTTATTTAAACCCAGGCTCTGCTGGAATAATCTTCTCTATCTTCTTTTCTTATCTGGCTTTATATTTATAAGAGAAACCTACTATTGGTTTTCATAGCTCTCTGACCAAGTTCTGCAGCACGTTACATCCACAGAATGTCAAGGAGCTGCATTTCCTCTCTTGAGCTGCGCTTCCTTTAAGTCCAAGTCTTTAGTGTGAAATTTAGTGAAATTCAGAACTGGCCCAAGAATTTTTCCAGGCTGCCTGCTCATTTAACCTTTACCAAAGGAAACATGGCAACTTGATTCTATTTGCTGTGAGTGAGCCTTGCAGAGCTGCCATGCTGCTGCTGAGCAGTAAGCTGCACTGCCACGTATTCTTTAAGTAAACGATGGTGGGTTTGCTTCAGTGGTAATGTGCAACGTCCAGGCATATGAGAAGCAAACGACAAAGGGCAGAGAAAAATTTGGAGAGGAGCAAAAGTTATCAGATCCGAAGGTCCTGCAGGAGAACAGGGAAGCTGGTCAAGAATTCGAGTGAAGTATTAAACAAGAGAAGATTTGAACAAGGGCCAGGAACAGAGAACGGCAGCCAGGCTGGTAGGGAAGGCAGGCTTGAAGTGGAGTCGGAGCAGATGAGTTTACAGGTGCTACAACAGTTAACCTCCCACTGCCTTGAACTGAAACTGGGCTCTAGATTTCAATTATGGGGAAACAGAGAGATAATGACATTTCTGTTTCCACTTTTTTTTCCACGAGTCGCTTTGTTACGTGTGAATTGATCACCATTCTTTTGAGGTGTAGCTCTAATGACACAAAAAAGTCACCCACTAAGCTAACATGTGCAAGATTAGGCAAAATTCCATACTTAGGGGAAATGGAAACATTTTTTACAGAGGTTTAATTGTTGCCTGCTTAAGATTGCTTAGGGGCTTAAGACACTAGATTAAAATCCAAAGAAATAGAGCTGTGGGAAGAGAACAGCAAAGATCTGTTATATGCAATTGCATCACATCTCTGCTCTGTTCCATTATTTCCATGCGTGTGTGCATGTACCAACTATAAGAACCATATATTACAGTAAAAACAATTAAAAAAAAATTGTTTAATTAATGTTTTGATAGCTTGAACTGAGTATTGCACCTCCTCATGTGTAACTGATCAGAGAGAGGTTCACATGTTGGAAGTGGGTTCCCTCTTAGAGGACACAAAAGCCAGATTATTCTGGCAAACTAGAAAATAGAAATAGTTCTCATTTCAGCTGTGAAGAACAAAGAGAAGGCATTTGAAAAATCAGTCTGACAGAATGCCAGTTGATTTGGATTTACTGCAGGTCTGTACAGGGATTTACATAACTTGTGAGAAAAAATTACTTTTGAAAGCCATGAATTATAACTCCAAGAATTGAATACAACAGATTGATTATTCAAACGCAGGTCAGCAATTTGATCGCGGGACAGAATATTAAAATTGGATTTCAAAATTCAAATGTAAAGAAAGGCTCTCAAAAACAACAGCACTGGGTACTAGTACAGACATGTGATTAATATTTACTTAAAAATATAACCTATTTTTCTTGCAGATTTGAGATTGATTCACTAAGAATAGGGTGCACTGTTTAGAAATTTAGATCTGGGTCTAAACTCAGATTAGATGTATTTAGATCTGAATTTTTATGTAGTTCTTCACAGAAATAACATTCAGTTGAGAAGCTGTGATTTCAATGCACCAGATTTTGATGGCATTTAGATTCACACAGCTTTCTGCAGGGCAAGAATATTTCAGGACTACAGGACCTGTGCAAACTCAGACTTTTGTTGTCAAGGGTTAGAGCTGGGCCAGCCACTAGACAAATAACAGATGCTCTCTGTTAACACCTCTCCCTTCCAAAAGGGGAAGAGAAAGAGAATAAGGGAGTGTGACTTATGAGTTGGAAAAGAAAACCAAACTACTTTAATGAAAATAATAACAACAAAACGAAGTACAAATATATACAAGAGCAATGTCAAACCCAGCCCCCATGAAGGTAATTACCTCACTGTCACCACTGATGCTGTGGGCAGGTACTGGGGAAGCCCCAGACTAGATTCAGCAGCAAATGGGAACCGGATTCAGGAGATGGATTCTGGAACTGAATCACACAATTGCAGAATCAGGATCAATCCTGGATTCAGGAATGCACAGATCAGGATTGAAGGCAGAACGGACAGAGTCCCCCCCTTGGATGCCAGCCACTGAAGAAGAGAGCTTGACCCTCATGACTGCTCAGCATTATAATGAATGTGACATATATTGGATGGAATCCTCACTGGTCAGTTTAGGGTCACCTGTCCTGGCTGCTCCTCCCTGTAGGTGCAGCCTTTTTCTTTCTGCACCCCCTAATGTGGTACATAAATTTAGCAGTGACATGGATGACTACATCTAATCTTGAGTTTAGATCCAGATCTGAATTTCAGTGGAGACCAATCTGTCCTATTCTTAGTGCACCCTATTCTTAGTGAATCAATCTCAAATCTACAAGAAAAATAGGTTGCATTTTTAAGTAAATATTAATCACATGTCTGTACTAGTACCCAGTGCTGTTGTTTTTGAGAGCCTTTCTTTACATTTGAATTTTGAAATCCAATTTTAATATTCTGTCCTGTGATCAAGGTCACACAGGAGCAAGTACAAGCAAGAGCCTTTTTACATATCAGCCCTTAGTACTAACCCTAAACATCAAGCATTATCACTGCTAAGAGAAGATGCTGTGAAAATACAGTGTTAACTTCAGAAAGTGCAGTTATTTAGAAGATACTTAGCTGAAAAGTAAAATCATTGAACAGAATGAGTTCTGTTCTCACTCAAACCAGGACATATGTCTATAAAGCAACATGCAAAATACTCCCCCATCTATTAGGAACTTGCATCAGTTCATTAGTTTAATAAGTCTCCTGTAACCTTGAGTTCTCTCCACAAAATTTTATCACTGGTTTCCTCAGGAAAAGTTAACCATAGGCTTAGCAAGCACAGCACCAAACATCAAAATACTAGTGAATCAGAAGTACAAAATATAGTGTATTTTTTATATTGTCTTAATATTTTTTGTTTCTGCAATAACTTCAGAAAATTCATTTACACTTTAATTCCTGTTCAACAAGTAAATAGATGTTAAAATATCTGTCACACAATGCATTTAAATAACTGTACCCTATTTTATGCTGAATTGAAATGAAAGTCTTGATAAAATATCCAGTACTTAAAATAGCCAGCTCAGCATTTTGCAGAATGCTATTATATGAAAAACAGTAATATTCTGTTTCTATTCAATTAGAATTAAAAAAAACCCAAAGCACAAATTCAGTTCATTCTCTCTAATGCCAAAAATGCCTTGTGAAAGATAGAAAAGATAGAAAAGATGGACAAGAAAGATAGAAAGATAGAATTTGGAAGTCTTACAGGAAACCCAGGTAATGTCTTCAACCCTGCCTGTATCTAGAAGACAGCGTAAGGATGGGAGAAGAAACACAACCCAGATTCTGAATGATGACAGAACATACAGAGAAAAAGACTTGCTCTCCACTCATCCTGTACTCTCTATTATCTTCTACTCTGTATTCCAAGTGCTTTGCCAGCTCCTCATCAGACTTCCTTAAGGCCAGTTTGCAACTCATCCGTTATTATAGTGTATATATAAAAAAAGTTTTGTTGTTCCTTTCAAACAACTTTACTAAAATAAGGGCTCCATATCCTGTTTGTCCTTCAAAATGTGGCAGGGAGGTTTTTTTCTTTTTCTAATCTCACAAAGCTGTCTTCCCTCAGTGTCTGTCATAAATTAGTAACTTGCATTTAACAAAGGCTGAGGGTTTTACTGTCTGATCAATTATTAGAGAACAGACCCTCTGTATGTGAATCCTTATCTGACTGGTGTCTAAGCACAGGACATAAATTGAAGCAGTGGAAAGAAGTACACTGAGCTGGCAGTGGGAGCACACTAACACTATTTCTCCAGACACTGAAACAGAGCAACAAATCCTTCTGCCTGTCTCCTAGGCTTTAACACTTTACATATGTAAAGACTAAAAAGCAGCAAGTAAAAGAAAAAAAGACAATATAAAGCAGTTTTAAAATGTCAGCACTAACAATTTAACTATATTTCTGTATTATGTACTGACATAGGGACTAAGAAAACATTAACAATATGTTAATTTTAATAACTAAAAATTCTGGGCCAAGTAATTATTTCTGAATTATAAGGAATGATTACGTATCATCCAAAACAATAGGTGCTCCTTTTGTCAGTGGTTTAAGGACAGATGGATTTACAGGTCTTGAAAGAGGAGCATCAGTGGGATTGTGTTGAGGCATAGCCTGAATACAGGCAGCCTTTGCAGCCTCTGTGGAGAGGACATTTAGAGATCTGATGGTATTAACAGAGGTTCTCCTTGTTGTAAGATGTCAATACCTCCAGCCCAATATGCCACTCTACTTGTTAGTCAGCGAGGGACATTTGGTGGATTCAGGCCAGTATTTAAAACTATGCTAGGACCCCAAAAGCTATTGGCTGTACTGCCATTTAGCAAAATCCTGTCTCCTCCAGTTAGAGACACTCTCCATGGGTATTCAGTTCCAGTTTCTCCAGGCTTGCTGCTGTAGTGTTCCTGTAAATTGGCCATCTGGACTGAATCAAATGGGATTGTTTTGGTACTGCCATTTCCTGCACTGCCTACTGGTCCTGTAGTCTCCTCTGTTTTAATTGCTGGTCTGACTGGGAGGGGGGGTGGGGCATGTGTGCAATTGGAAAGAATTATATTTGAGCTGTAATTATTTGAATCATCCCAAATATTATCAACCCAGCCCTCTGGAGACACAATCAGTTTTCTAATTTGGACCATGTCAGGGTGTGCATGTGTGTGGTTTGGAGATTGCACTAGCATCATTTCAATGCATTCTTCCTTTTTTTTGGTGTGTTTTAATTCAAACTCTAAGTTGCTTTTACAATTGTTGTATCCTAATTGATAACATGAGCTTGGTGGATTTATACCCTTCTGCTTCATCTCATAAGGCTTGTGTTTCATGGGTGAATTTTCCCTTTTCTTTACAGACAGCAGAATTTTCCTCTTTCTTTATCATCCTGCCAGCTATGCCAATTTGTCATGGCTGAATACGTCTGACACAGTTTGATTTATCAGCAATTTACGATAATAAATAATAATTTCAGATAAGAAAACAAGCTCAATCAAAGGTTGAATTTAACAGCACTAAGTGTAACAAGTGATTTAGTAAAAGAGTGACTTAGCTACAGATTTGAGAATGACAAGATTCACACTAACTTACTACAAGATATCTCAAACCAAAATATGTGTATATGCATAAACATAAAACACACAAAACCAGACATACTTGGCCAGTGAAATATGTAGATGCCCAGATCCATAAAAGTAAATGCATAAAATCAAATACCTAAACAGGTAGAGAGTTAGGCATGAGAGGCTGGCCTATAGTCAAAATTTCCCCCTTTGAGCTTAGAGTAAATACTCACAATGCAGCTGTTGAAGAAGGCTAAGCAAAATTTCATGAGGATGAAGAGAAGGAGAACCCGTTACTGTTAAACCCTCAGCTAGAGTGAGTAACATGCCCGCTGCTCTCATTACAGATCACACTTTATACATCTTGTTTCAAAGGAGTCTGAAAGTTTTGGATATTCCCCTAAAGGGTTTTAGTCTGTGTGTGGGTGTGCCTAATTGAAATCAGCAGGCAGTTTGGTGGACTGTCATTCTGTGTGCAAGACAAGTGTAAGGCTGGGATAGGAGATTAATGCAGGAATGGTAAAGCCTCCAGCACGGACTTGCTCAGGTCACTCTAAAGTCTCCACCTGCACAATACCCACCTGAGGAAAAAGAAAATAAAAAGCAGACTAATCAAGCTAGAGTTTGCTGACCAAGTGCAGATTCAAACTTGTATGTGCCTCTGTTTTCAACAACGGTGATAGCGAGGAGTATCTTTTTCAAGGTGAAGAGTGGGAAGAGGGCTTTTGAAGTACAGAAATAGCAGATGAAAGAAGCAGATTAAGGTAGCGATGATGGGGCAGTTATGGGTAGCAAAGGGCAACAAATTTCCCTGGTCTGGATGACATGAGACAGAGTGAGCCCAGTGCCAGCAGAAGCTGGTAGGAGAAGGGTGGGGAAACAACTGCCGTGGAGCTTGGGAGGGATTTGGGAAAAGCAGAGGCAGGAGGCACAGGCACTCAGCCAAGGGCAGCAAAAAGGATTGGTTGCTGTTGAAGCAGCTCACCTATGGCTGGTCAGCTGCGACAATGATAGGTCCTGTCATTGCCATCAGACAAGATAAACCACAGCTGCGCAGTGGGTAGAACGATGCAGAGCTGCAGACATCAATCGGAGAACAAAGAGCAGTGCTGCTGAATCAGGAGGGACTTTTCCTCCCCTGTAGCTTTTGCGTTTGTTTTGAGCCTTGGAGAATGTCTTTGCAAACTGACAAAGCTGCACAGGCAGCTTTCTCCAGCTTTTCAGACTCTCAGCTTTCCCTGTCCTGAAAGATGCTAGCCATTAGAAAGCTTTTAAATTCTGATTTCAGAGGTGCTCAGCCCTTGAAACTCTGGTTAGTCTCAAAGGGAGCTGCAAATAAATCTTCCTAAAATTGTATTTATGTGAAAAGAATTCAATTGCCTTTCAATTGCAAAGCTTAGATTGCTTGCTTTTTCATTGCAGACTGACAGATTTTTCTTTCATTTTTTTTTGCCATTAAGAATTTATCACAATGTTATTCTTTTACCTTCCGATTAGAAATAAGTCATGAAATAACAGACAAAAATACCCTCTTCCTTCCTTCCTCTTCTGTGTTTCTTAGAAGCAATTTGATTACTTTTTTTCTTTCTGTTAATTTTCCTTTCATCTTTGTGAATTCAAAATTTCAGGTGTACCATAGAAAATCCCCTTCCTGCAGTTTGCTTGCAGGCAATTTAATTTATCTCACATATACACTACCAGAAGGTGAGATCTTTGCCACCAAAGCTGTGAATTCTATGCGAACAAGCTCCTGTTCCCATCGGAGTTAATGTTGCTTGGTACAGATACAGCACCTACCTTTTAAGAGCAATTTGAAGAGGGAATATTGCTAACTTAGAGAAAACCTGAAGAGTGGAACAATGGTTTTTAAAAGATTAATCAAGAAACCCAAATACAACAAGATACTTTAATTTAGACTTTCAGTTAAGTCTGATTTCATTTTCATGTTCTGGAATTTATGAGTTGCTACTAAAGGGTTTAGCATTTTGGAGCATATAATCTTCAGAGACTATGATCACAAGATCTGGATGCAGGATGGCAATTCTGTTTCCCATGCTGACACAGACTGTTCTAGCACCTCAGATCAAAAACACTGTGCAGGAGGAAAGCAGTACTTGTAACAATCACGAGAATTAGAAATAAGCTATATTAATAGTTTCCCATCTGTCAAGAGGGGAGAGTTGAAAGTACGGTTAACTGATATGCTTTCACTGTTTTGCTACTAAATAAAGTTTAAATTTAAAGGATATATCCCTGAATAAACTCTCAGTGAAATGTGAGAACATATTCCTGCTTCGAAACACCGTTTCAAATGCGTGCAAAAGGTCCTTCTGCATCCCTTCTCTTTAGTATGAAAAGCAAACACAAGTGTCACAGCTTTAAAACCACTATATGGGTCGGAGTCACCTGTGCATCCCAGAAGTCATTCAAACGAATGGTTTGTCAAAATCCTCACAAAGGCAGGGATTAAAACCACTGAATTTAAGGTATTAGAGACAATACACATTTTGTCAGGTCACTGTGTCTGCACCACAGTTCACATGAACGTGCCAAACAACCTCTGTGCCTGCCAAGTGTATTGCTCTGCGTTCTGCATTGAAGCATGCCTTTGGCAAAAAAGACTCCAAATATTGTGGTGGCAGAAGGCTCAGAGTTGTACAAATAGCACTGATACCTTTTACACAGCTATTTTACTCTATCAAGGATGAGTACAAATGGAAGGGGTCAAAGGAACAACATTTGAAACTATACAACTAATGTTGAATGAAACAGGGTTACTGTTGCAAGATCATGTTTCTTCTCCAATTACTGAGTAGTATTAGAGGAAATGGCTATGAAGTCCAGTTCTCAAAGAAAAAGAGAAGAGGTACTGGCTTTATTTTTCCTTTGAAAATACACTTATTATTAATTTTGTGGCGCTGGTTTTGGATTAATGAATGAAAAAAGTTCAATAACCTTTGGTTTGAGGTAAAACAGAGAACTGTCGCTTTTTCCCTCCCCTCCACTTCACCTCCCAACAGTGCCTTTAATACCTACTTACCATTATTATTTAACTCCTACAAATTTATAAAAAAGACTATATGGCTTACCATACTTTGAGACATGGCCTGCAAGAATTGATAGGCATCGGTCCATAATGGAATGGGCCAGTTGATCCAGTTGGGTCCACACACCCAAGAGTGCTGGAATGACAATCTCTTTGGAAAACACTAGTAGAGATTTGAAGCCCAATGAAACTGGGTGAAGGCATAGGACAGGTGATGGTGCATTAGGGAATGGAAAAGTTTCACCAGAGTACAGAAAATCAGTAAAGAATCCTATTCTACACAATGCTTTCAATCACTGCCCTGACTTGTGGTCTGGATGCAACATACCCCTGGAGAGTTTTCATATTGCCTTGTTCCAAGGAAGGGCCACCGAGCTCTAGGGAGGGGAGATGGACAAATACCAAGTGAATTCCAGGTTGACACCTATCCATTCAGGGCTCATGGTTGAGCTGCAGGTCAATGGGAATTTTCTTTGTCTTTTTAGTGTTGGAAGTATCAACAAAACCATGAATCTTCTGGAAAGGGGAAAGACCAAAGATTCAGTCACCTAATGGGTACATAAACTGCTGAGATCAAAATGTCAGCAGAAGCACTTGGTCTGAAATATGGGATCCTAATCACTGGAACCGATGGATAAGAAGACAACCATTTCACATCTGACAAAGCAAAATGTAATTATTATAAAAATGGTGACAGGGCAGGTAAATGACTTGCCCTCAAATTTAAAAAGTCAAACCTAGCTAATTATATGTCAGCTAATAAAACCAGCAGTGATAAGACTGTTACAGACTGGTGAAAAATTAATGAAGTCTTTAATGAACTTTATGGCAAATTACATAAATCAGAGCTAACTCAATAAAAGCCCGGAAGATTTTTAGTAGTGATTAGGTTTTTCAATTGCTGAAAGATAAAGAAAATAACTCTATTAATATCCCCTCCTCTTTACTGGAAGATTCTGAAAGACATTAAAGTAGTGGAAACAGTGCCAATGAATGATAGGTTCAGCAGTGAGATCATTAAATAAGCTTAAAGTTTTCTTTTTAAATGGTCATTTGCAGAGCTGACCAGAGAGTATTTTGAAAACCCTGCGTATCAAACGAAGTCAATGTTGGGTTTTTTCGATGACCACGAGGAAATATTTGTGCATGCTGTGTAGACACACATACAACAACATGTTTCACATAGTGAAGGTTTTTTGCTGGACTTGCAGTAAGTGATAAGCGGACTGTTGTTTATAGAATCACTTCAATAATTATTTTTAAAAACCCCAACCCCAAAGAGGAACAAAAGGCAAACTTATGTTTCACCAGAGACAAGTCAGATTCCAAGCACTTTAGTAAGATCAGGGGTCCTCACCGCACTACTGTGAGATAACTTCGTCTTAATTTTCCATGTCCAGCTGTTTGGATTTAGACATATTTATAAATATACAAAGCTTTCAATGAGTAGGTTCAGGAATAGGCACATACAACACTTGAGGTCTGATTTTGTGAAATGTCAATACGTTAGAAACTTAGCTTTCCTTCTTGACTCTGAGACTGTACTTCCAACTAAACCATGAAGAATCAGATGTTGAAAATTTATTTCAGATTCAAAGAAGACCCCAGGCCTCTTGCAGGTTTTCCTAATTCACGTTACTTATCAGAGACTAGGAAGGAGGAGGGAGGAGAAGAAACAAGATTGTGCCCTGTCTCCTGAAATATGCCAAGAAGCCTTGAGCCAAATTAGTCCCATGAGAATCACAGGCAAAGTCATTGAAAAGGCAGGTTTATTTCTGAATCTATCAGACTGGTGAAAATAAAGAGTCCTCTCTCTTTTTCGCTGTTGCAGAGTCATATCAAAATTAACATTCTAAACAATTATGTCTGAGCCTATACAAATGGAGAAATCCAACACAGGAGTTAAGGATATCATGAAAAGGTGAATGAAAGTTTTGTGGCTTGCTTCCAGCAAGATGTCTCTGAAGAACTGTAAGGCCATCATATAATTTGTAAATGCAGTGAACTTCTCTTACTCTATAAAACCACTCCCCTCCTCCAAAAAATTTTGCCACTCTATACCCTGCACAGCACCTGTAGTCACACCACAGCATCAGAGATCCCCCTTAAGCCTTCCAGATTTCCAATAGCAACCCAGTAAATGCGTACTCTGGCTACCTGAAGAGCCAGTACCTTGCAGATAGGCATAATGAATAATTATTGACTGACTCCATTCCTTGTGGTTTGCTGGTGGCTGAATTCACCAAGCAAAAGTCAAAATATTTCCCAGAGTACTTCAATAAGTTAAAGAAAGCATTGCATACGGCTTGGTAACTTAATACGTCCTAACCAAGTATATCCTGCCTTTTTCCTTCTCATTAGCTTGGTTTCAATTTCTTCTTTGAATCATCAAATAAAATTTTGGGAAATTTCCTATTTCAACCCCAAATTATAGCATGAAGCCTTTACCCAAATTAATCCTCTGTACTTTAATGTGACTTTGTAAAAATAATTTGTTCAGACACTGACGATGATGAAGACTGTCTAATAAAAATAGATATATGGGTGTTTAGATGCTGAATTTTATCTTAAACATTGACAAATCATCCAATACCCACACTGATAAGCAAGATCTCTTGAACGCTAGGCATTTTGTGCCATGAGATTATACAGGAGTTACCATTCTGTTCAGCAAGTGTGGCACGCTCTGATGCAGCCAGATCAATCAAATGCAGTTGAGTAATACAGAAAGGAATTGTTTGAATAACACCTCCTCAGCAGGACAACTGGTCACTCGGAGGATATTTGTCTTTACACAAGGAAGCTTTTGAACTTACCTTTGAGCACTGCTACAGGAAAGGAGACCGGAGAAAGGTTTCTGCTGTTCATGCTCCATACTGTGAGCAAGGCAGCAGAAAGTGGAAAGGGAGAGGCTCAGTGCAGGCTTGGAGCGCAACTTCGAGCGCAACTCTGATGATTCCGAGCGCAACTGGACCATCACTGGTCACATCACAGGCACAAATGTGGAATTTTCCTTTAAGACTATCTATGTAGCTCCCATTTCAACAGAAGTTGAGAAAATGGGTTCAAATTATTTGTGTATAAATGTGTAAGAATTTGTGATGAAACCGTGCTCTGTGCAGAATTGTGCTGTAACCATGGCAACTTCCGTTGAGAGACATCCATTGTACATCTATAAGGATCTCATTTAGAAGAGATTTAGTTGTACTAGTCACCAATCTATGAATATTCCAATCATGTAAAAAACACCCCAGTTTCTTACAGAATTGGTTTTATATAGTGCAGCTGTGTGAATAAGAATGCTATAAGAAGCATTTACACTTGAAGAGTTTCTAAATTTCATTTTGTGATTTTTTTGCAACTTCGATATTTTGAAGGCTAAATTGGAATCCTTTGATATAAAATCATGGCAGGTTTACTTAGTTTGTCTCTACTATTCCGCTCTTCTTTGCCCTATTATATTTTTCATATGTAGACAACTGATAAATGTGCCTTGAAATACCCAGCTTCATGTGGGATAGTAAATTTGGAAATAAAGGAAGGTTCCCCCCTCTTAAGTACTTTGGCTGTGAGCTCTCCTTGAAATCATTAGCTATCTGTTGCCTCTCATCTAAGACAAAATGCTGAATGAGTGTTTCCCCGTGGTTTCTATCTGACTTGTAACCTTCCTCTTTGGAATACTGGCCTTCATTTCTCACTAACCTTTCCTAAATGCTCAGACACTGGACTTTTTTCTAAGGTATCAAACTCAGTGTTGAAATTTGGGATAGTTGTTTTGTGCCTTGCTCATAGGATTCTTTACTTACAACCACAATTTAGGATACATAGAAAGATGTCATTAGAGACTAAAAATTTTCAGAGGCCATTGAGATTACTTTATATATATACTTAATGTTGGTTTACTAGTACAATCAAGTGCAGAAAGACAATGAATCATGGATTACCTCGGGTCTCTCTGCTTTTCTTGATACTAGAGCAGAACAAATCCCATTCAAGGTCTATTTCTTTGCATGAGAAGGCATCAGCTAGACATCAATAAAGTTGATATATTCCAAATAGAATTTTAGAAATCCAGAGTAGCCTCCTCAAATGAGCACAGCCTTGGGGGCAAAATAACACTGGTCATGTTGGATAACAGAGCATATTCATGAAACAAGTATGAATATAACATGGCTAAATATATTGGTAAAGGTTTGGATTTTTTTTTTGTGTATTTTTTTCATACTGTTCTGATCCCATTTACTTGGGCATTAAAAATAGCATCTAGAGAAGCTCAGTGACCTTCTAATAAACTCTGCATGATGATTCACTGTGCAAAGATATGAGAGGCTTTGGGAATCCTCAGATTACATGCATCCAAGTTAATATAGACCACCTGGTTTTTTGTACTGACATCAGAATTTCTGGAGATTTTAGAGGCCAGCATGGTTTGGGATAAAGTCTGCAAGTCCATTACTATCTGAAATGCCTAAAGCTGGCATGGCAAAAGAAAAAAAAAGTAAAAGACTTCCACTGCTCTCCTGTTAAATTTATCTAGCGGAGGAATACCTAAATCTTCAGGGATGTTTTATTTTGCAGGACCTCTTATGAACAATACCAAGAACATTAATGTAATCAGCCACTTCTACACTTTCCTTCCAAGTGAGAAAAAACAAATGTTGTTTGTACAGCTCGAACACGTAATCCAAACTCCCCTTTCCATTACGTCAGCTCTGAAACACTCGAGTATTTATTCTTGTCTTGACCCCTTTTTTATCTCTTTACAAATCAGATCAGTCTTAGGGCAGTTGCACTTTATAAGCATCCTGCTGCACAGGTAACAGAGCTTGCATGTTAACATTGCCTGTAGGTTACAATTCTGCTGGATACCTTCATGGAAAAGGAAGAAATGTCATGAAGTTTGGAGGCAGCTATTTTCTTCAGCTTGCCAAAGGGTTAAAAGCAATTAGATGCATCTCATTAAAATGGCAGGCTTTTACAGAGCATACACTTGTCCTATTTTCTCAGTTATCTTCTGTTTAGTACAGTGGCTTAGGACTGTGCTTTAGAATTGGAAATTTGGCCTACACCTCATTTTTAAACTAAAACCAGTCTTTCCCCACTGTGATCCCACTTTTCTAACCAGGTCATTCTCTTATTTTTGTAAGGCAGCAGTAGATGACTGTGGGCATTTCTTTTTTTTTTTCCCCTCTCCAAGTGCACACAGGAAAGGAAAGATGGAGATTTAAAAAGTGTAACAAATACAGTGTGTGCTCAGCCCAAAGAAGGAGTGCATCCAAACATACCTGTGTCTCTGGCTTCAGTCAAGGTCTGTAGCAGCAAACTTTCAAAACTGTTCTCTGATTTTTTGCCTCTCCCCATTTTGGAAACCACAATTTGTCACTTTATAGGATTATTATTCACCAGCTCAGAGTACTTTCCACAGCACCTTCCCACCACCTGGAGAGCTGACACCAAAACACAGGCTAGAGGTGTTCTCTCCCATACATACAGCTAACTGAAGCAGAAGGTGTGATGTAAATCATAGAATACCAGGTCGGAAGGCACCTCAAGGATCATCTAGTCCAACCTCTCTGTTCACGGAAGCATGGGTGGATGGGTGTATCCAGTTTTCAGCTATATATTAGATCCCCATGTGTTTTTAGCTGGTGCCTTTGGAACTTTGAACCTAGTAATTAGTTCATATTTTTAAGTGTTCCTGTAATAAAGGGAAGTCTTTTTTATCATATCTCAGTCCTTCCTACTTTTTTGGGAATAGAAAAGTGAAAGGCACACCTAATTTGTGGGACAGATGAGTTGAACAAGCTTTCATTTCAACGTAGTTACTGCGACATGCAGTAGTTATGAACTGGGATTTCTTTGTAGACCATAAACTGGAATCTGAAATTTCTAAGAGCAGTTGTTCTTTCACTGAGACAAGAACCGTTTTGTTCCAACTGCAGTTCACAAAACTCACGTATGCGGCACTTCCTCATGGGAACCTCAACTTTTGTTTCTTTCCCAGCGTTAATAAAAGCCAGATCAAAAATATGTGGTTGCCCTTTGTTATGGAAAACACAGCAGTGTTGCTGCAGCTGGTTAACTAAGTAGTAAAGCCCAAGGACAGGAATAATTCCCTATCCTCTCTTTCTGTCACCTGCCAAGGCAAGGCGGTACAAAACTATCTTGAAAAAAAGTGCTCTGAGCTGTACTTTTAAAAGCCTTGATCTTGTTAGGGCCCATCCTTTCAGTTTGATTTCCACTTCCAGTGTCTCTGCATGAACATATTCAGATATGAATATAGGCTTTGCTGTACAGCATCAAGCCACCATTTAGCTGCCATATCTCATACGGCCAGGCAGTGGGAGGAGCTGATCTCATTGCACATAAATTTCATGTGGCTTCTCATTTGTAGAGTGGAATTAACCATACAAGATAGCTGCACAAAATATTTAATTGGATAACTTACCTTGGCTATTGTCAGAGACAGATTAAGGGATAAGCATGACATACCAAAGCCTTCAAAGCCAGCACCTACTGCCAGTAACGTGATTACATCAGAACCTCAGATTTGTTAATAGGAAAACAAGACAATATTTCTAGTCCTTAATTATGGGGGGAAAAAAAAAGGCAAAAAAAAAAAAGGCATAAAAAAATCTGGAAAGCCTGAAGGCATCTCTGTCATGGTACTGAAACGTGCTAAAAACCCCGGGCTGCTTTATTTCAGGCCCGGGAGTTATGCCCATCTTTACTACTTAATTAATTGTAAAGCTGAGCTTGCAGGAAATGCAATTATCTGTCTTTTCTGCTGAGTTTCAAGGTATTTGGCAAAGAGGCAAAATTTCGTGTTTGCTGAGCAGGAAATTTGCCACTCGTTATCATTTCAGGAAGCTAAAAGTATTATCAAATTTGGCAAATAATTTCAGTCAAAGAAAGTAGGGATTTTTACAAGAAGTGTTTCCATTTTGAATACAGCTTTGCTCAAAATATCTTTTTTCCATTTTAAAATACTTTTTAAAAACAGAGATAAAATATCTTTCAAATAGATAAAATATTTGAAAGATAAAATCTTCCAAAGATAAAATCTTCCAAATATAGCATTTCATTTGGTCCACAATATCCTGTTTGGTGTTTTGCAAAAAGATTGTGAAATATTTTGTCTCTTTGCAATCAGAAATAATTTTTTTCATCAATACTTTTCACTTAAGCCACAAAATTCATAGCCTATTACCCCACTGGAGTCCAGTGTGACACCCTCCTGATACAACAGCCACTTGTATGTTAAAATGCAAAATCTAACGTAGACACTCCCCAAACTCAAAGCTGTTCACCTATAATCTTGTTCAGAATGCCTTCCATGACAAGTATTCTTCAATTGCTAACTAAAGAATTTTTAAACCAGTAAAATTCCACCATTTTAAATAGCACTGATGTTTCTTTCAAGGCTAGGACGCTGCAGCAGTTGGCGGGTGACGGAGCGGTCCCTTTAGAGGAATGTTACCTTTAGGAGGAGTTTCCTGGTCACACTAGAGCAGTCATGCACAACCCTGATGCCCAGGGTAGAGGCTTTCTGAAAACCGCAGCTGTTCCCCAAGTGTCAAACCTCTCTGAGAGAGTGCTGGTATCAATCAGAAGAGCAGCAAACTACAGCAGCCGAAAGCAGCTTCAGCATACATATAGAAACAGATTGATGGCTCTGGAAGGAATTGATATCATACAGAGCAGCCATTGTAGAAAGTAAGGAATGAGGTAAAAAAGATGCATGATTTGGGCTCAAGATTTTAGGAAGTTTTTGAAAGGGTTTATTTGAAACACAAAGCTTGCAGAGGAAAAAAATGTCAGTATATGTTTATGTGTTCACTGCAACGGCAATGTTGGTTTGGGTTGGACTGGAAGCAATTTGAAACTGAAAGCTGGTAGTAGTGTGTTGACGCTGAAGAGCTAATCAGGCAAGGAATCTAAGGAGCTCAGCCACATGAGGAAACCCCTCCTGGTTAGATAACCCTTGTTAACTACTATTCTAGAGATTAAAATGCCTTATTCTGAATCCAGAGACTCCGAACTGGATTAAAAAGCACTATTATTCTACTGTAAGAATGTGCAAGAAGTAGTAATCAGAGATAGTTATTCCATCTTAAATTGAAAAGCTGTTTTAAGACAAATTAATGACTATGTGAAAAAATGTCTAGCTGAAGTCTAAGCTGTTCCTCTGAACTTGAGTTGCAAGATGCCATGGGATCACCCACCAGTATTGAAAACTGGGGAAAAACAGTGAAGTCTTTGCACCAAGAAGCTGTGTCCAGGCTTACAGAGGTTGTGCTAGTAACTAGGTGGGATAATGTCAAGAAAATGCTTACTATACAGAGTTGCTACTTCTCTTGAGTGACAAGTGGCAACAAAACACAGAAGCGTACAGACCCTAAAAAGAATTTAATAAATCAAAGTGAAATTGGGGACAAATAGAAAGGCTAGTATATTCATTCTGAAAACATTTATGCTGTTACATAAAACTAACTTCCTAAAAATAAATCCAAGGCATTACTATGAAGGTCCTCAAAATGTTTTATTTCACTTAATACAAAATACTGAGTAAATATGAATTATAAAATAATGGTTGTTACTTAAATGTAAGTGATTGCAATAATATATATTCTCTCGACACGCAAAACCACCTCTGAATTCTTAAATTTTGCTTACCATAACCCCAGCAAAATGGAAAAAGAAGCAAAACTAGAGATGGAAGCACTGGTATTTTGGAGAAAAAAGCTCTTTTTTAAGAGTTGAAATAACGTTACTTAGAAGCCAGCCCTCTTCTTCACTGCTATTTCTGTCCATGCCTCCAATGATTCATCTGAAACTCGCATTAATATTTTTCTTATTGCATTACATCTTTGATTTGCTTTTCTACTACTGCTAGAGTGGCTTCCTGTCTAACTCCATCCCAGACTCAGTTTAGTTTTCGATCTTCCAATGCATCTGTGCTCCCCCTTCTTTATAAGTGCTTGCAAAGTCACAATGTGAGCAGGTCTAGGGATCTCTGCAGCTGCTGAGGAAAGCTGCCTGCTTTTGAGTTACAGCTGCCTTGGGATACACTCTGTGCCTGTTATTCCAAAAGGAAGCTGCAGCAGTGAGTCTGCAGGCAATAGTAATTTTCTTATTGGGATCTCATCACTGCTTTAGTATAATAATTGGGGCCATATAGGAAGAAGTAAAGCATTGAAGTTATCTTGAATAGCGTGCCTTACAAGTCCCAAAGCTTGGTGTACTTTTGTCACTCCTACTTGCTGAGAGGGTCCTGATAACATTTTTGTTGTTGCTGTGCAATGGGCATTCACATTTTCCATACCTGGAAATATTTCTGTGGTGCCCTGTGACAGGACAAGGGGTAATGGTCACAAGCTGGAACAGAGGAAGTTCCACTTCAGTATGAGGAAGAACTTTTTTACTGTGTGGGTGATGGAGCACTGGAACAGGCTGTCCAGAGAGGGGGTGGAGTCTTCTTTAGAGACTTTCGAAACCTGCCTGGATCTGTTCCTATGTGGCCTGCCCTAGGTGATCTTGCTCTGGCAGGGGGGTTGGACTCAATGAGTTCCAGAGGTCCCTTCCAACCCCTACCATTCTATGATTCTGTGATTCTGATTCTACTGCTTAGTTGCTGGTGACTAGTGTTACCGAGCTAAAAGTAAAAGAATGTAATATAACCATAATTAATATTATGCTATGAAAACATTTTTTCCTCTCCTTGACCCCAGGCTCTCAAAATGAAAGATCTTTGAGTCTAGACCTTTTCTCCAGAGCCTTGAACAGGGTGTTGTAGCATCTCATGCAGCTATTTAATTTGCTCCCTGGCCATCACAGCTGAGTGACAGAACCCTGTGAAGAATTCATGTACCATGAACATGACAGTAAACCACGATGCAGGGTGAAAGAACCTCCTGGACTAGGTAGGCAACCTAACATTTTGGAGTTGTGGAAAACAAGACAAAATGAAAGCATTTTTTTTTTTCTTAATTCTGATATCTGAAAGCAACATTGTTTGCCCTAATCTCTCTCCAAAGCAGCTTCCCTGAATTGGCTGTATCTTCTGGTCTGTAGCAGAATGCATAAGGAGTTTACAGGGACAAGGATGTAAATGATTTTAGGTGACAGTGTTGCAATGTTTATACGTTTACTCTGTTTCAAGAATGCCTGTCAATTCTGAAGGAAACATATCCCTAATGAAGCACTTACACAACGTCACAAAAAATAGAAACTAATCTCTCGGGTTTTTGAAGCATCCATTAAAATATATGAGATTGCAGAATGTTTGTCAAACACGAAGACAACACTGTTACTGCAAATTTCACTACAAATTATCAGTGGACATAGTCATATATCATTTAATATAAAGTGATAAATCTTCTAATGGTATTTTGGTCCAATCTACATTAATGTAACCGGCTTATTTTCTCAAATATCAAAAAACATACAGAAAGAATGATGACCTATATGTGAATAATTCCTGTATGATTGCTTTTAATTCTTTTAAGAATGTGTAGGACTGCTTCAAACTGGATGAAAATTCTGCTCACTAGTTGAGTATTTTTCCAAGTATTTCCACTCACGTTTCAAGCAAAATTAACAGAAGAGTTCTGAGTACACTGAACAATGTTTTTCTAGATGTGGCATAACCATGAAAAAGTTTGAGGTTGTCGAAAGCAAATTAAGACTGGTTCTTCTATCGTGGTATGCAGGAATTTATTTAAGTAATTGTGATTTCAAGTCACCAAAAGGCATCTCTTTTTATGAAAAGTGCAAAGGACACCTTTGTTGGGTGTTCTGGCAAATAAAAGCAGAAGTAAAGAGGGCTAAAATAACGATATAGTAAAAAAAAGTGAAATAAAATTTGCTGAACACCTCTTTAAAAATTACAATCTGCAGAAATAAATTATTTCTTTATCAGCGTCTACATGTAAAGATGGCAAAACTGTGCTGATGAGTTGTACTTTTCAGTGTGGTGAAGAAGTAGAAAACCTAGGAAAAAATGGGCCTAGAAAAACCTAGAATAAACAGGATTCTCCCATTTTCTTACACAAGGCGGTTTAATTGCAGTAGGCAAAGGAGTTAATATTTTTAGTTTTCAGTCCTCCATTAATGATTCATTTTCTTTCTCTCTCTCCCTCTTGTGAGCAGGGTATTGCTCTAATGTTAACACGCGCAGCATGGCGATTTCATTAAATGATTTGCTAAGACCTCATGCATAATCACCTCATTGAAAAATAATGAATAGTCATTTATGTCTTGTCAATTAGTTCTGTGCAATAATAAGGGCTGATACTAGTTTAACCCTTACACCATACCTGAGGTGCTGACTGCAATTTGGTGAGATCTGGAAAGAGCAGCTAGACTACTGGTGACATACTTAAAGAAGGCACTTTGGCTATTGCATATTAAGTATGTAAGTATGTCTAATTGAGTTTTTTCCTTAAAGGTCTTCTAAATTGGTAGATAGAGAATTTCTATGGACAACTGTAAAAGCTTACTTATCCTGGGAGAGAAACGCTAACATTTTACTGGTATGGAAAGGATAGATAGATTGTTTTTCCTTTGTATTGTATAATTCTCTGTAAAGATTATGGTAATAAGTCTTTAACAGATAAGGCTACAAAAACCTTTGAAAACTTCAACAAATAGCTTAAAATAAAGGGAAAGAAGAACAAAGGCAAATGGTGGCTTCCCGTAGTTGTGGCTTAACATCTCTGATGACAGCTGCCTTAAAACAGAGTATGTAAGTACAGGAAAGATGAGACTATGTCTTCACTAAACAAAAGGATATTTTCTCGACAGTGAATCAGGATAACTATTTTGCAAAATCCTGAACCAACACATGGTAATTTAGCTTGGTCTAGCTACTTAACCCAAAGGCCATCTGAAAACTCTTAGATACAGAGTGAGAGACCACTTGTTATTGCTACTTGCCTACATTAGGGTTTAAAGATGACTTTCAATTTAGTAAGGAGCATATCCAAGGACATACTCAGAGTCTCAAAAAACCAGCTGTACCAATACAGTACAAATAGGACCTGCAGAGACTCCATGAAAATAGAAGAGCCAAGAACTCACGTAACTTACCCTTGGCTAACACCAACCATACTGACTTTTAATTCTTGCTGGAAAAATTGGTCTTGCCCATGGCTTTTGAAAGCAAAATATTTTCTGAGATTTCCTTGAAAGTCTGGTGCTCCAGTACTCTAGAACCAGGCACAAAAATGATTGAAATTGTCATGCATCATATCCCTTTTGCTGGGGTCGGTGGAGAGCTTACCAGAAATATGCATTTAATTGGACTTCTTAGAAAAACATATAAGGCATTAAAAAAGTGACAGTTCTAAAGCATTCTTGATAATACTGCAAAATTTCATGGTCACTCTGTTACAGCTGATTTGACTGGCACCTTAAGGGAGGCCAGGCAATATTAAGCAGCTCTGAGCCTTTTTTTTCTGACAGTAGAGAGATTCAAAATGCTTATGATGGATTCAGAGACTGTTTCATATGCTATTTTATTAACTCCTGAAAACTGTATGAAAACAATTCAAAATATCTCTTAGATAAAACAGCTTTAGCAAGAGCTAAACTGAGTCTCACGATTCAGCAATATCCCATATGGTACTTCATATGTCACAAAACCTGCCTGGATCTTGAAAGTGAAGGTGATTTTTTTTGTGTGTGTAGGATTTAAATCTGCATTACAACAAACAAAAAACAAGTTTGCTCTCCTTCCTGGGTCTGCATCTTGGAAAAAAATGGTATTTTTTGTTGCTCTATGCTTATAACACCATGAAATATATTTAGTACTACTGCTTGGGGTCTTGGAACTCTCTTGATATTTGCAGGCATGAATCACTGAAGAACTTGGCTTATGAATAATTAATTAAAAAAAAGGTCTACTTATTTCAAATGGAGATAAACAGCATTATCTCAAAACACCTCCTGATACAATCCCCCATGCTAGCCTCACATCTATGAGATACAGATTTCAAATGAAAGATTTGGGACAGTCCTCATTGTTTGACAAGAATAATTTTTTCTTGCATTTATTTTATTTTTTGTGCTATCCCTGATGCCCTTTCACAAAGGAAGATGGTAACATAGCTCTCAACTTGCTAAAGCAGGAATGACGAATAGCAAAATGATTTTTCATGTGGGAAATGTGAAGCCATATGGAATTCCTGTTAAGGTATAAGTAGCTCTTTTTACGATCTTTCTTTGGAGATTTCTTATGAGGTAAGTTTCAATATTCACAATGAAAGAACACCAAATCTCTACGGAAATCAGGCAACAAAACTACTAGTGCCTCTCTAAATGGTGAGCATTGAGAGAATAGCATAGCCAGAAGTGGTTATGTATTTGCCATTACTAACACGTGATACTTAAAAGGCACCTGATGCTTCAAAACATAAGGTTACACTATGGTATGCTATACAATGGCACAAGTGAAGACAATAGGTTTATGCAGTGGTCTCCTGCAGATGAGGATGCTGACATGGCAACCAATGCCTTATGCCCAGAATTTTTACTTTCCATCTGAAGCACAGAAGTGCATAGAAAATAAACATCTGCAAACCCAGTTCTAGTTATAACTGACAGAAAAGAAGAAGATCGTGAAAGTGACTGTTACCAACAAAATTTATTTTGAGTCATATAAAACTGGATGGATATAAATATCATATAAAGATAATGGTTGCTGAGTCATTAAGTGGCTAAATAAAATATATGAAGAAGTTGCCAAAACACCACCAGTTACTAGGCATGCAAGGAAAGTCAATGAAGAACTTCACACTTTCTGTATAAAACACATACATGGACTGAGGATATACTACATTTTTACCTGCGAAATTGAAGAGCTCACTATTAGCAGCTTCTGATGTGCAGGAAACAAACATGTAACAGCAATGCCCAAACACAGTATTAACCGAAACTCAAAAAAAAATTAAATAATTCTGTAGGTTAAAATGTTGAAATCAACTAAAGCATCAGCTGGACACATTCATGTGAAGTGGTTACAGTCTCTCTGTGATGATCCTGCTTTTACTTTTCCACAAAACACAGTGTGATCCCTTGCAGTCTCATCTCACTCCATCCTGACACATCAGCTGCTTCTGCAGTAGCAGTTGAATTACTTGAATTCTCACAACGCTACCAGCAAACTGTATTTTGCTTTACTAGTTTGCTACACTGTCAAGGGAAGTGATAATTACTGAGATCACAAGGGCACCATCTCAAAACAGTGTCACCTTCCAACTCGGTGGCACACACATACTTGTCCTACATGAACAGCAGAGAGCTTACTATCTATGCCAAAATTCACTTACAGAAACAATTTCATGCCTGCAGTTAAAATAGTTGCCATATTTCTGGAATACTAGTTATTTAAATATGTTTTTCCAGAAAGCACAGCAGTTTGACCTAGATAGTCATTTCATTATTCACAGATCTTTAATTGACCTGTCTTTGGCATCATTTTTAATGCAAATGATTACACAGCTGCTATTTTGATCGTGGGTAGTGAGACTTTAACCCAGAGACTTTCCAATGAGTCCTATTCAACCCAACATTCATTTGGCAGTTTCCACTGCTGTTCTCTCCAGTGATCCCTTGGCTAGGCAAGTCTCTCAGATAGGCACATGCTTTTTCTGCCTCTCATTTATCTGAGTGTTCTTTAACACTGATTCCCTTTCCGTGGTGGTTTTCACCACAAAAATGAAGGTACTTGTGTAGAGTATACATTCTGGCTAGGATAATCGGGATACTTGGTAAGAAAGTCTGCTTCGACTTCGTGCTCCTGTGTGCCACAGAGAGCAACACCTCAGGCTAGCAGATCTTTTCTTTCTGGGAGAACGATGATCACCTAATTTGAGAGAAATGGCTGTTCATAAGACTGCTAAGAATAATTTACTGCTTGATAAGGGAAGGGACAACTATCATCAGAGCTGTTATTTTGCTTGATTATATGGCTGAAAACATCATTTAAAGAGCTTGCTGGCAGTAGGCTCTAATTCCAGAGTTCTATCAATTTTGGTTTTCTCAGCAGGACTGTAAGTGGGCTACTTCACACCTGTCCTTCACAGAGCTCTGCTGAGGAAGAAAACAGGGGAACAGCTTGCCACTAGATAGCTAGCATTTAAAAAGAAGTGTAGGAGAAAGAAATGTACATTATCCTAGCATGACTAGATTTTCTCTGCCCTGAAGACTCCTTGCCCTAAAGAACATTTTGCTGTTGATCCTTTTTACTGTTCTACAGTCAAAGCATTATAGTGCAGTTGCTGATTTCCTATTTCCCTTAGAGAACAGTGCCACATCTTTCTCAACACATAGCTCATTAAAACCCAGAAATTGCCTTATACTAGAGAAAATAAATTTTATGTAAATAATGTTATATGGACAGAAAGAATCAGAGCATAAAGCTGAGGTTGATATTTGCTTATAAAACAAGGGAGAGCTTGTGTGCGCACGTATTTGAAAGGAGAAATATTCAGTGACACAATCAGGACTGCTTAGAAGAAAAGAAAACAAGAGTGATGTTTCAAAATCAAAGATAAAGTAGGAAAAATTATCTTGAAAAATTCACATAGGAATAAACTGCTTAACCACTTGGTGTCACTCTTAACTCAGGCTTGAGTCAGCTCAGTGCTTTCTCTGTCAACAGGAAACATAGCTGTAATAAAGTAAACTGACAGAGGCTGGGGAGGATTTCACTGGCTGTATTTTGGAAACAAAATTCAGATATTCAGAGATTCAAATAGACTGACCTAACTATTCTCTAGAGGTTGCACGGTGGAGACGTGTTTTGCAAGGACTTGCTGCCCCCGAGGTAAACAACAACCATTCATTCTCCCCATTGTCCGCAAAACTTGATCTGCGAAACCCGACTATTTGATTTGTCACCGTCTCCTCTTTAGTTCTGAACAGGGAGTGTTGCCAATGGAAGGACCCCACAACTAGATATCTTTGTGCTTGTTTTTCAACAGAAACAAGCTTGTTTGAAGAAAGTGCCACAAACCCCGTCTTAGTCACTCTGGTTAGCAAATAACTAACTGCACTTCAGCTGCAGGATTTGGATTCTTACAAGACGAACCTGCAAACCTTTTTTTTCAAATAGAAACCTTAAAAGCTGAAGTGGTAATTGACTTCTACCTTCTCGTAGGCCACACTGCTAAAACAAATGGAGTAGATCATACTGATGCTGACAAGTGCAAACAGCACTCTACCCCACGCCAAGGAGCATCAGGCAAAACGATCACGGTCGCTCCAGTCATCTCGCATGGCCTCTGCACACAGTGGGGAGACCACTGGCTCTTTCCCACCATCAGTGCTTTCTCCCCAGCTTTATGTTAGCGACAACACTTGGCTTTCACTAGCATCACCGGGAGTGTTACTGGGATTAAGATGCTGTTACTTCTCAGCAGAAGTATCACTGACAATGCACCCTTCTGTTGGCTTTGCCAATGGGGTGAAGAGAGAATAACGGTTGGAAAGGAAGAAGCAACACTGACCTGATCACAAACTGCTTGAAAAGAGGTAGCTAAGGAGACGCTACGATTGCATTATAGCTGCTTAATTTTGTTGGTTTCCAGGGAATTGACTTTCATATTTATTGCCCACAGACAATCTAGAAAAGCAGTATTTATAAAACAGCATACTCATCTTTATAGTGCGACTTATTAATGAGAATTTCAGAAACAATGCGTTCCAGGATTTCCAGGACTTGAGTGTTAACAAGGAAAAAAAAAAACCCAACAATGAAAAAGCACTATAGGTGTCCTCTGATGACTTCCTGTTTACTGGCAATGCTCCTGATGTTAGATATTTGGAAAGCTTACCAGAATATCGAGGGATGGATGGAGAAAAAAACCCAGAGATCTGCAGCAACTGTCAAACACTTCTCTGTGTTTTTCGTCAGAAGCTTACTAATATAACCCTGTTTTCAAAAAAGGATCAATCTGAAATTCCTCAAGTTAGTCTTTGAAGAGGATACTAATGTTTTTGTAATGTCTTGGCACAGAAAAATCCCAATGACCTCTAGGAGGGTTTTGCCGTCTGCAAGGCAGTAGGATTGGGTTTGGAACCTACTTTACTTGAATCCTTCATTTTTAGCTCATTATCTGTCTCAATCCGCAGAAAACATATATATATTAAATTTTATTTCTACTGATTCTGCATATTTTTTTACTGCAAAATGTATTAGGAGAAAAGCAGCTTATCTTTTTTCTTTACCCATCCCACCGTATTTTTGAATGCTTGATTCCATCTTTCTTCCACAGGGTGATTCTGGACACCACATGTAGTCATTTTTTCCTGGTACTAACAGCTCACATTTCTCAAGTCAGAAAGGATGAAAGCTGCTGTGACTTGGGTGATATACTACAAGCATCAAGGAGAGTTCTAAACCACATACTATCTAGCATATGTGGTCCATTGCTGCAGGTCACCATCCTTTAAACTGGTGCTCCACTCACAGCACATTTTTTAATATAAAGTGAAATATGTTCTAAGTCAATCTCCTAAGATGCAGAATAAGTGCTACCTGTTTTGTTGTCTCATCTACAGAAGTAACTTGAAACTTCCAAAGGGTCTAAAGGAGAGTGGAAAGGGAAGAGAAACAAGTATCCAATATTATAGTTTGTGAAATAATTTCTAAGCATCTAGTACTAATGCCAGTAATTGGAGTTTGGCTTAAATCCTGAAGCATGAAGGTTTTATTTTGCAGTATTTTTTGAGACTTATAAACTTGGCTATTTTAAAAAAAGTCTTTTATGGAATCCAAACAAGTCTTTGGCAGATGGCAGTGAGTTTCACTGTCATTTAATTGTTCCGTTAAAAATATTAACCAATTATTCTCAAGGCATAGATATTTTTCAATAATTTTTACATTATGAAACTATAGCAAGAATAAAAGTATTTGCTACATTTCAAGTGTATTCAGAAACGTGAGGGAAAGCAAAGTCTTAAAACTGTTCTATCTAGATGTTGTCATGAAAGTCCAGGACAGAAGGTATGGCTGAAACTATGTCCCTCCAGATAAAAATTCATGAGACCCACAGAAATTACTATGAGCCTTCCTTGCATCTTTCTTTTTACAAAGCATGACTGCAATTATGGTACTTTAAGGTGTTCAAGCAATATCTCATTATTACTTTTTAATATTATGTTGTGATAGAATACTTGAAATCACTGATAGCTTTGTTCTACTCATGTAATTTCTTTTATGAAATTGTGTTCCTATATAATATAGAAGGTTCATTAAGAAAGCAGTAAGCTGAGGGTTGGTGCTGAAAGGATGCAGTTAAAGGAGAAGTACATAGTCAATAGAAACATATTAATTGGTGTACATCACACAACAATGATCCATTCACCAATATGTTAAAGTTTTATGAACCATTTTCTTTATGCTTTATGTGGAAAGGCACTAATATTCAGTCAGTTGAACTAGGGTGCACCTTCACTATGTACCTCGTGTATAACTGCCTGGTTCTGAAGATATCACCAGAGCAGGAGGTGTTTGCTGCTTTGCATGCTCCTAACAACCAAACATTGCTTAAATAACTTTAAACAAGGTAAGACAGTAAGATTTATCATGACTTTGAAAGCATAAAGAGGGAGGGACTATTCATGTTAGATATTGTCACCTTTAAAAAGGAAAGGTAGATTGATAAAAGCTATTTAAAAACTTGAATTAATGCATATTTTATGGACTCTACAGCATTAGAGAAAGATTAAACTTAAAGGTGGCCATTTCAGGCTTTATGCAGCACTTTATAATTTTATTTTCATCTCTTGAAGTAATGTGGGTGTAATGCCAGCAGACCAATTATGTTACTGAATGAAGGAAACATCTATAGAAGCTTTGCCTAAGATGCCAAACTGCAGAGGCACATTCTCACTAGAATTCACTGTTTTGACACCATGCACAGAAAATATGATCCTTCTATAGGAGAGACATTTTTTTCCTTAAAAGTTAACTTTTTTTTTTTTGTAGATTTCCAGAAGCATCAAAAATTCTCTAACAAAATACCATTAAGAATGAGGGAATAACAAGATTAGTTACTATAATTTAACTGAGTGAATATGAAAGACTCAGAATACAATACAAAACCTACTAGAGCTAAAGAAAAGAGACCTATTGTTTGAAAAAAGTAGCTTTATGTAAAAATCACTCAAATTCACAGAATGGAAAGCCCATTCCTTTATTTCTGAGTCTTGGGATCCTACATGTTCTATATTTGAAAGTAGAATCTGTACTGGTGAGTCATTCAGAAACCAGAAACAGTATGGGAAAGCCAAGGGGTATGGAAGAGCAGAAAGCCCAAGCCAGGCCCATGTGCCTCTTACAGCTGCAAAATCAAGGACAGAGTGGAGAGAGCAAAACTGAAGAAGAAAATGGAGGAGGAATGCTGTAAAGAAAATCCCGTTTCAGTGATACACAAAAAGTAGAACCACTCTTACAAAAGCTATAACATATCTGCATTCAATATCTTTGTCAGGTGACAAAAAAATCCCCCTGAAGAGACCTGATCTACCAGTTTTCAATTTCTGAAAGGGTGCTACATAAAAATGAGAAAGTATATTACAGAAAGAATCCTTCCTTTTATTGTGGAAACCTAATAAAAAAATTGCATTCAAAAAGGTAAATTGTTTCCAGGTGTACAACAGCACTTTACTTTTAGGTAACAACCGTTACCCAAGACTTGGAGAAAGTGCACTTGAGTTACTAAAAGGTTTTAGAAAGAAAAATAATTGGTATAATTAAAAAAGGAAAGTAAAAGACATAATTTGAAAGGTGATGTTTAGATATCTGGTCGTTTTTTTACATGAATAGAGGCAAGAAAGATGTAAAAGATAACAAAAAGCCTAAAAAAAACTGATGCACTTGCTAAAAGCATAAAACCTAAACCTACTTTCTTTCAAACATGCCGAAAGCAGGGACGATGCCTGAGATTCTGTAGGGCCAAAACATGTTTACAGTAAGAAAGAAGTCCTTAAAGAAGTCTAGAGAATGAATTCTTTCTTCTACACTTGTTGAAAATTAATTTAGTTAAGTAATACCACAAAATTCCTTTGTGATGGATATGTCAGACAGACCACCTCTAATCTAAGCGGCAGTAGAATAGAATTAACAACAAATTGGTAAAAGGAATAAGCAATACATCCCCAAAACCAAGTGTTATTTAGCAAGATGTTCTAAAGGCAGTCAGGTATGAAATTACTGTAATGTTGTAATATGTAACCTTTTGCTTATAACTACCTCAGTGCCATAAAAATAGAGGCTAATGTGATACCAAGATGTCAAAACAGTTCTTCAGGGATTTGGAGGACTACAGACTAGTAAGCCAGCTACGAGGAGTTTCAGGAGGATCTCATGACATCAAAGGATGAAGTTATAAAAGGGCAAATAGAAGTCAATGTACAAAAATATAAAGTGACACACATGGGAAAGCAATTGTAACTTTAGACGTACATTTAGGACTTTGAATTTGCATTGTGTTTTTCATACGTATTTTTGGTGAACCTTAAGGAAAGTTCTCTTTTGGTGAACCTTAGGAAAGATCAAACTATGTTGTTTGAAACTTCTGTGGTTTTGAGAAATGTAACCCTAGTTTTCCATCAGTTTCTGATCAGTGCTGCATAAGAACCCAAATTTGGAATCAAAACTAAACTTAAAGAGATAAGCTCTGCCAAATGGAAAGGTAAAAAATGAGAGTATTTCCATTTCTATTTTTATTTACTTCCCAATAAATTTTAGCCAACTGAAAAAAATTAATCAGTGAATCTTTGTGCAATTAACTGTTTTATCCCTTGTAATTCAGAATACACTTGTATTTTATTTCCTCTAATAAGGAAAAGGCACATTTTCCTCATTTGAAGTCTTCAATCTCAGTATTGTACTGAGTAATCAGAATTATATTCTGAACAAGCCAAATATGCAAAATTCATTTCCCTACCTGGCTACAATTTAGGGGCCAGGATGGATTTAACACTTCAGATTATTTAACAGTGAGTTGTTTTTTTTTCCCTTATTTTAATGGAATTACAGGTCACAGCTCTAGCTGGTAAGTATGCCTCTATGTAAGCCCTCTCAGCCAGCATCTGCATGCAAATTTTCCTGGTAAGTTTTAAGTTCTGTGAATGATAGGTGGAAACCACTTCAGTTGGTGAGAACACAGAATACTTAGAAAAATTTCCTACTCTAAGCAATACGTAAATAAGAGCACTTTGTGTAAGATGGGGGGAAGACTTAATTGCCTGAAACAGAGACTGACAGGTATTTAAAAAATATTTTGTAAAAACTACGTAGCAGACAGATTGACAGCAGAGAGTAGAGGTAGATTTTTATGAAGGCAAGCTTGTACACTGTCTTCTGCATTAATTTTGCTTATTTGCACTATGACATACTTCAATACACATTGAAGAAGATAAAAAAAGGCAGCTTGGTCTCGTGTGTTGCATAGGGTATGGCGGGGTACCCTCCTAACTCACCACTGGTGAGTAAACCACTATACTTACCCATGACTGATCCTTAGTGTGAGTTTACGCTGCAGCCTTGCCCAGTGGGAAAAATAACCTCCATGGATGCACCCACATAGCCCTAAACCCCTTCTTGGTACTGTTATAAAGAGAATGCTGGTGCTGCAATAATAGTACTTGCATGACTGTAATAAATAAGGAGAAAATAAAGCAAATGGTAGCATAAAGAAGTAAAAAAGACTGCCTTTGTAGGAAAATGTGCCTTCACATTTACTTCTATTATTAATTCTTTTTGTTTTTTCAAACATAATATCTTCCCCTATGCGACACAAAAGGAATGCTTTATAGAAAGAATTTGAAGACAGAAGGTTCTCTTTATCTACAACCAAAATGCTTTCCTATCTGAAGTAGAGTGTAGCAAGTGATTAACCAACACAACACAGCTCTTTAGGGTGCGAACTGAAAAACATAATCAGCAAATAATGCAAATTATGGCTAATCAAATAAATTAATTCATCTCCCATGATTAGTAAAGAATTCAGTTCCATCTGCAAAGTGCTGTCTGTAGCAAATCCAGCCCAAGAATATGCAGCTTGATCAGTAAAGTTTGTAAATAACTTTGCAGCTGAAGTGTGTTGTTCAACTAGCAAAGATGTAGCTCAGTTGCTGAAGTACTTCAAAGTATCCACAACTGAGCTATGGAGGAGCTCAGCTAGAGAAGCAGGTGCCTAGATCTGTGCCAAATTAAACTAGATCAGGAGAGTATTCATCTTCACTAACAGCACATACAGAGAAGAAACTTAAGTCATATCTTAATTATTAAACTGTGAACTCGGGAAAATATACAACTCTGTGACTGGGAAAGTGTACTGTTAAATAAATGAATGCATCTCAGACATGGAGGGAGTCTGGCCATTAATTTGTCACCCTAGTGGCCACGGTATTTGGAAAGTTACTAGGGAGAGCAGTGGCTGGAGGGTAACCCACTTGCCAGGGAACAGCGTTGAACTAGGACGACACACAACTGCAGTGTATTTTCACTTCCATAGCAAACAGGTTCCTCTGCAGGACTGAGGTGTGTTCTCTAGTGATACTTCATGAGACTGTGGCTTAGGATCTTTTTGGATAGCTCTTTCCTGTTTGGAGGCAAGATCTGAGAATGAAGCACCATTTGTTGAGGTGTCTTTCCAACTGCACTGTCTTGCGATGTGGTATATTATCTTTGGATGTGAGCTACACTAACTGAGCTTATGGCAGGGACAGCTTCTGTTATTTTCCTGTCCTGAGTTAGAGGTAACTCTACAGTGTAGGCTGCACTTGAATTTTCAGCACTAGTGCTGCTCAAACTGCCCTACGCAGTTAACTGTTGAGTTCTGCTGTCAGCAAAGGAAGGAGTTAAACTGGCAATTAATGTGGCTGAAGGATAAGGCCCTTCCCCTTCCAACCTTCTTGCAGCCAAACTAAAGCCCTGCTCTTGTTTACTGCTCAGCAACACAAACAGCTTTGGGAAGGGGCAGGAGTGTTGGACAGGGCTTGCTAGTGCTTCCTCTGCAACATGCACAATGCACTAGGGCCTCACCAAATTTTGAGGCCTCAAGAACTCAAAGGCTGCATTCTGGATTCTTCTGATAGACCTGCTCCCAACCGCTGCAATCTTAGTGGTGGTCAAAGTCATCCAAGAAACTGTAACCAGGGCTCTGCCTGCAGATTAATCAAATTGCAAGTAACATTTGTTTGCAAGAGTCTTGTAAGGACAAAGCCTTTATTGCTGTCTATTAAAATTTGAAGAATTGAGAAGACATAATCTTAAATAGTATAGTTTTTACATTTATCATCCCACATTTCAGCTTTGAATTCTACCAACAACAATAAAAGGAACAGGACTGTAGAGAACTTTCTCTAAACTGCAAGGTTGCTCACTGTGTTACCATGTGAGCTTTCCTCTGATGCCACACTTTCAACAAGCAGCATCAAAAACATTTTCAGTAACTCCTAAATATAGATGTTTAAACACACCTGAAAATACAATGTGCTAGAAGTCAACTAAAAGTTATAATACATATGCACGTTACATCGTGTGTAAATACTACTTGTTTTGATATAAGTCATACCCAACTACCTGCAAGCTGAATGAATAATGATGTTAGACCTCAGCTGAAATTATTTTCGTATTGGTTCCTTGCCACAATCCACTCAGAGTCTGGATTTAGAGTCAAACTTTGCTCTCTAAGGTGCCCTTACTAGACGTTCCATTCATATTTTGTTTCTTATTAATTTTCACACCAAACTGACATTTTATAAGTAAAAAAAAAATAGCATGGCAACTATAGAAAGCAAGTGATTCTTGCACGAACTCCAATAATACGGATTTTTAACAAGACAGTTAATGACGCAAAACCATTCCTTTATTGGCTCCTATTTGCTAAGATCACAAAGAAGAGTAACTGGAAAACCTTCCTCTATCACAGAAAGCACTTAGAAGGCAAATCCCTTAGTATTAAGATGGTCACATGCATTCAGCTGTCATCACACTTTAATACCTCAATGAGCCAAGACACAGATGGCAAGAAGGAATGTACAAAACTCACAGTTTTACAGAAGGCAGAAAAAAGAAAGATGATCTCCATTTTAAATGGAAGCACAGTCCACATCAGAAAGTCACAAGCCTCTTTTCTCTGGTTTTTGTTTTCTTGGTTTTAGCAATTACTAGGGACTGACTACATGCTGTATCATAACTACAGCTATAAGTACACATTTTGTAAAGTTCTAACTCAAAACTACTGGAATAAATTTGCGGGAAAATATATGTATTTCCTACTTGACCAAATATATGTATTTCATAGCCCATTGGAGAGTGACAGTTATAAGCAGTTTAATATTTAGCCATCTCCCTCAATCCTGCACTGAATGACCAAGTGACCACTGCCTTCTCAGGGTCACAGAACAAAGCAGGAGAGAAAAATGCACACAGCTGTTTTTAGAAAGCTGGGGTAAGTAGACCATGGACTGAACATCAAATATTCCCCGAGGAAGGAGATGACATAAAATTCACTGGCTGCTGACTTGATAACCAGACACAGGACTGCAGGAAATACTTTGTTGTAAAGAATTGCTCTGAAACTTCCCAAGTCAAGGGTGCAGGCTTGAGATCTGCTCGTGAAGAAGGGCAGCAGCACCATAACCCGTATTCAAGGTGCACTGTAAAGTTACGCCTCGTGTATTTTAATATACTTTCTAGCTGAGGATACATTTGCACCTTGTCTCTGTTCTAAACAGAATAAATGCTGAAACTAATCGATGTTCTCTGTGCACACAGCCTCAATCTCCATGCATTTTCCATTTTTATTTTCTGTTCAATTCTTCTGCACTTTGTAAAGCATCGAAGCCATTGAAAACTCTTCCTTATGTTCTTACTTTTGAACTCTTAGTTGCCAAGATATTACTCTGCCAAAGCCAATGTTTTAGAAAAAAAAAAAGTGTGATTTGCTTTAAGTTTTTTTTTTTTTAATATTCTATATCTAAAATGGTTGAAGGGACTTTCCACTCCTGTTCAAAAAGCCCAAACCAACAGTACCAAACTAAATGAGCCTCAAATAATCCTTTGCCCATTAAAAAAAAAAAAAAAAGGAACGACTCAGAATAACTCTAAATCCATATTTTCTTTAAGAAATCAGATCAAATCAATTTTAGCTATTGTGAAAAATGTACTTGGTGAAAATTGTGGCATTATCATTAATCATGCTTGTTTTATGAGTTTGGTGAAACACGACCCCTCATACTCAAATAGTAAACTAGCAATAAGACCTGAACATAAAGAGGGTACAATTTACCCAGAAAAAAAGATACAAAGAAACAGCTGTGAATTGATGGAAATAGTGTTTTGTAGCTCAGATTCTGCAGTGAACTACACATTCACTAATCAAAACTATTCTGTTACCTGAACTATAATATTTTCTGCTACTAAAGGTACAATCAAAAGTGCAGTATAATGAAGTATTTTAACAAGCTTCGAGAGAAGCTTTGACTGAAAAGTTTTTATATCAGCATATGCAATATTATAGAGAATAGCTATGCATTTACTAAGTAAATATATCACACTGTTCCTATAGTAATCACTATGAGATATAGGGTCTGCAAAAATAAAACGTAAGAGATCTAGGAGTGGAAGTAAACCCATGTTATCATTTCTGTTTACAACTGAGTAGAATGATCTGACTTGGGATTGTCTATCTAATTGTTTCAAATGTGCAGTCAACTTGTTGTGTAGATCATTGAGTTGATGGTGTAAATGACCTTTCTGTAGAAGATGATGGGTGTGGGTTTTTTCCCCTTGGGTTCTAGTATGGTGCAATGATGATAAAAGATTTGCCACCAGGAAAATTGCAGCTGTGTTTAAGGCAACATTCACCTCTCATGGTGAAACAGCTGCTATATGAACAAGCCTGTGTTCCCCGTTTCCCACATGAGCTATTAGATGGAACAAGAGGAATTGTGAAGGTTTACAGGCCTAGCCAGTGTCATCACAAAACACAAAAAAAGAAATTCTGCAGATCCTGAACTACAAATTAATTATTCATTATATACGTTTCTTATACTGTTGTGAAAGTATAGAAATCTGCCATGGTTTTGGGTCAGTGTGCATGATGGGATCCTGATGGAGTATGAACTGGTTTGCACTTTCATTGACTGCAAGAGCAATTCATGGCCATAAATTTGATTTAGAAATTGGAGAAGGTGGAGCTTAAGAACCTTGGAAGTGCTACAAAGAAGCCTCAGAAACATTTCAGGTATCATGCAGAGATCTCTGTCAGCTGTGCTAAAAAAAATAATTTCACAACTAGTTTACTAGTCTTCTAGGCCTGAATTTCCTGAATTGACTGTCACCAAGGGAAATAAAGACCTACGTCCAAATGAGTAGATTAGGAATTCCAGACAAAACTTTTTATAGATGTTAATGACATCGGTAAGCTTGTTTGATGCCATTAGCCTTTGGACTGTGAACTTTCGGGTTTATAATCTGTTGCTAGACTGATAACAAATAGATTCTAAACAGATTAACATGTGAAATCAGGAACATTCATTTGAAGATTAAAAGCAGAAAGGAAAATGGATATTGAAATGGTATTGTTTTGATAGCCTCCACCTTTTTAATTTACAATAATTATAAAATAAAAACATACCTGGAACATAATTACATCATTTATAGTTTTACTGCTCTTTACAGATGAAGAACTGAAAGCCAAAACTTTCGCTGGAAAGCTTGGTAGTTCTCAATTTTTTAATTTATAATTGTTTCAAGTTCCTTGTTTCCAATTTTAATTTGCCAGCTTCAAGTGTGGTTTGGTTTGGTTTTGTTTGCTTGTTTTGTTTTGTGTTCTTTTCTTGTTTGCATTGTGTTGCTTTTTGTTTGCTTCTTTGTTTTGTTCTGCTTCTTTGTTTTGTGGTGGGTTTTTTTAAATTACTTCAGTATATACTCAAAATAGCTTAAACCAATCACATATAATTTAAAGGGTAGACTTTGATAACTAAATAACATTTTTAAGACTAGGAACTACGTCAATTATGCATTTTTTTAATAAATCTGACTATTAGACTTATTTAAGTACTGTGTTATTGCTGTTCCTAGCAGATTGTACTTGTAGAAGTGTATGTTGCAATTCTCCTAGCAAGCTGTATATACAGCAGTGACAATGGAAATTAAAGACTGAAAACAGTAGTCAGAAGCTGTCTGGCTGAGTTTATTGCCATTGACGACTTTGCTTTTTTGCATTTAATCCAGAAAAGAATTTAACACTGTTTTGTTCAAATGATTCAACAATTTCATAACATTACTGTCGCTGTTGAGCCCAAGTCTACTGTGGCTCAGGAACCAGGTCTGTGGTTTCTTTTATTAAGACAAAAAAGCAGTTTTGCTAAACAAAACACTTCAGCAGTTTCTGAGGTAGACAGCATTAGCCAAAATTGAATCACAGAATGTATTTTTGTAATTCTTGAATATATGAAAATAATAATCATATTAGAGACAGAAAGATATATTCACAAACATGAATGCCTACAGAATCTGGGATTTCCAGTAAGAGGCACCTGTGGTCTCAAACACAAAGCCATTGAACATATTTATCTGGCAAATAGCCCTCATGGTTTGGTTACCTGTGGGTATTTGGTGTATATTTCTGTGACTAATTCATTTTTCATGTTCACCCTTCACATAAGTCTTTACACTTCATGCATGCTTGGAGTCCTATTTTTTATGGTATCTCTGATAGAATCCAGTCTTCTGAGGATTCTCTGCAGTAATTTCCATTTGAAGCCATTACTATTCAGTGGCAATAGTAACTTAGGAGGTCAGAGATCACTCACTGCAAGCTCCACTGCTACTGAACTCGTACCAGTCATGAGTACTACAGATGTTTATTCTATCAGCAGATGGAAATTTCATGGGTCATTTTTCCTCCTTCCCAAGGATAAATGTCAGTTTGTTTGAGACTTGAAAACTTGCTTTCTTGTCACCAGGTCAAAAGTCCAACCTAATCAGTAACAGCAACATTTTAGGTTAGACATAAGGGAATTTTTTGATATATTAGTTGCTGACTCAAGCATATGTCCATGAAACCAGGGAAATATTCCTTTCTTTTTTGAGACTCGGATTCCATCTTGCATGCTTGATATCAAGGCCATGCAAAGTGTGGTTATTTTTAGCAGGTATCAGGTAATTTTCACTTTTGAGAACAGTTCTAATGGACCACGGATGTGCCATCAAAAATAAAATAAATTGACTCTAACGCAAATTCTATGCTACATAAGGTACACCATGAACAATTCATCACTAACATATCTTAAAATTTAGAATAAGGTACCCATTAAATATGTTCAATAGATGCACAAGAGCATTTCTCCTTTACCTCACCAGTACAGCATTAAAAATAGACAGAAACATTGCAGAGACATGTTATTTTTTTTCCTAACCTATAAAGATCAGGAACCTCATAGAAATCACAGCTCAGGGTTCAGAGGTCAAATGTCTGGCCAATTGACTGTAACTAAGCAAATGAAGCTACAGCTCAAAAATCTTCCCTTATTGAATGTGCTGCCAGAATTCATTGAACACTGTGATTGCAGTGCTACTTTTCATATACACTGATATGTGTCTGAGCGAGTCACATACTGCATACAAGGAAGAAACTGGATAAAGAGATGTTTAAGGTCCACTTCCTCTGCTTTTCAGACTGCTTTGAAATGGAAAATACTGCAATTACCCCACCATTAACATGCCCCTGGTCTACTTGGAATAGCCAGTCGTATGAAATGACAAGTCATGTTCATGTATATGCCCATACAATCCACAGTTTCTCTTCAAAGATGCTGAGGTTTTGAAATAATATTTAACTGTATTTTTTTTCTAAAGCCACCTACAACAATCTCTCTCCTAAGTGATAGTTTTATTTTATGCACGTGTGTCCTTCTGCTCTGAAAGGACAATGAAGTTAAATTTAGTCATATTTTCATTTGACTCTGTAAAATGACAAACTACTAGAACAACTATGCAAAAAACCAAAGCCAGCCCTGCATTCTGCCACCTTGCAAGTTCCAGTTTCAATTGTTACTGACATAATTCCACTTTACTAGGGCACAATAACATTAAAGTTAGTAAGAGTTATAATCCTGCACGTACTGACCTGTGTAAACAAGATCCTTTGGAATGGAATCAAAGCTGATTCCGGATTTTAACCCTCTAACAAGGAAACTGTATTTACAGTTACATTACTATGCTGCATAGTTGCTGCCTGATCCCAGGGCCTGAATAACAGCAAAGTTTTATTCAAGACAGTCACCTGGATTTGGTAGGCATGTTAGTTTTTGAAAGCTGTGCACCACTGCCTCTTTCTAAAGGCATTTTATTATTGTCCCTGTGATTTTCCTGCTACTGGATCTTGGAAAAATCTTTACTTGTTTTTCCCCACTTCTGAAAATCATTGCTAATACAGTACTTCAGGGTCCTGCACTTCATTGGCCAGGGAGAAACAGTATTATTATTATTATTATTACTGTAAAGCCATATATATATCACTGTGTGCCAGTTGCTTCACTGATTTGTCCAAATAATCTATGTCTTGTGATTACGAGCATAGTAACATCCTGAAATACAGTGGAGAAATAAACTTGATCCCAGTCTTAAACCCTTAATGTCCTACTAATTAAAAAGGCAGTATTTGTATTAAGAACTGTTCCTTAGGAGGAAAGATCTATAGGACTAGGCTTATATTGCAATGAATAGAACGCTGTAAAGGTAGTGTTCATTCTTCATACGGGTCATGATTACTTATAATAAATGCATATATATATGCATCTGTAGGCAAAAAAATAACTTTTCTGAAAACCAGCTGTACAATTGCCTACAGGCTGATTCGCATCTGCATGTTCAATCCCAGGTATGCATTCATCTCACCTAGAAATTGCAATAAATGCACAGATATGGGTTTCTAACACTCTGAATGCTGCTGCATTTCATAAGAAATACTCTTGGACAGCTATTGTGTATGCTCGTACTTTAACTCTGTCCTGTCTTTAACAATGGAATATCATTTCGATTTCAAATATATATGAAATCTAATCCTTTGCCTTTAGAGGACCTCAATTCATTTTGATTTCAAGTAAAAGGTCCTTATTTTCTCAGAATTTTCCTCACAATGGTTCTTTTCAAAATTCTAGGTTACAGGGCCATATTCTTGTATTTTTTTGTTTGTTTGTTTTAACATTGTCCCTGAAGAAATTTGATTCCATTTTACTTCATACTCCATAAAACTTACAACTGCTGATGTTCCAGTCTGAAAGGTACCAACAATGCTCAGAAGAAGATACATTTCAGAGGGCACTTGAGACTACAGATCTATGAGAACTGAAATCAAAGGCATAGGAAGTAATACTATTGGGAGCCCTACTCAGATCCTACAGAACACAATGGCGAAAAATCAGCGAAGGGAGACGACTCAATTTTATTTTATTTTTTAATTTGTTGAATCTCAGTGCATGAATTGAATTCTAGCTCCTATATTTGTCTGCTCACACTATAGAAACGCTAACTAGGGAATTTCCAGTATTATTATTTTTTAGTTTCAACATTCAGAGAGTCCCGTGTATTAATATACTCCCTACATTACCCATACTGTAATTAAAGGAACAGTGTTATTACAGTTTCTAAGATTCTACCAATAAGCTTTGGAGTTTTGTCTCAGGAAACCTTATCTATAGTGATCACATAAAGTAATCAGAGGTGTCTTTGAGGAATTTTTTTTGGCCAGTGAAGTAAAATAGGAAAATAAGCACTGCAGCAGAGAAAAAAAAAAAAAAAAAGGACAATTGTATGTTACTTTAAGAATACTATAAAGCAAAAAGAAAGACAAAACCAACTTAAAAGATGAAGAAATTTCACTGGACTTTGTGAGTAGATGCAAGACATTGTAAGCAATCTGTTTGTTAGAAGGAAAGATATCACCGGTCACATTATATATAGGATCTAGATGCTGAGATATCCTTCTTCAGGACTAATAACTCCTAATTACTGGGAAATCACATGAAAGGAAAACTAAATACTAGGTGGTCACCCTATCTTCTGAATGGCTTAACCCTCCTCCTTATAATAATGAAGCAGCTCAGAAAAACAGCAAGAGAGAAATAGCAAAGAGCGGGTGATGATTCTTCATTTCAGCTTTATACTGGGTATTACATATAACAAAGGCTCATCACCAAGGAGCAGTCTCCAGACTGGAGAGAAAATGAGCCTGTGAAATTGCGAATATTATAAAGACTCTCTCTGGGGTCTAGCAAGGTGTTGGTATCTGCTCTCATAAATGTACTTGAAGTAATGAGTATTAATACAGTGTATACACAAGCAGTAAAGTATAGTAGTCAAAAACATAGGGAATTGATTGACCTTTAAGCACAAGAAGGCAGAATTTAAAAGGAAAAGAGCAAAACTACTTTTCAATCAGTGCTTTTCTACTGCAATCAAATCACATATGAATGAGAGCTGGTGATAATCAGAAATCAGAGATAGAAATTTCAGAAAAGCAGTAAGGAAAGCAAAAAGACATAGAAATAAATCTATGGCTAGCAGAATCAGTGAGCATAAGACATGTTTTTTATGTATATTGGGTGCAAAATAGTTCCAGTAATAACTCTGATCTACAACTAAAACCAAATAATAGAAATTAAAAAAAAAAAAAGAAAAACATACATATTGGTGTCACAGGACAAAGAAAAAATATTTTCTATTCAGTAGAAGCAACAGAGCATGTGTAAAAATTGTACTAAAATTTGTCTTTTTAACAACAGACCCATTTCTAATTTAAAGAAAAAAAAAAGAAGTGTCCAAACTACAAATAATTTAAAACTGGTTTTCAAAGGGCAGGCCTGTAGTAACAAGACTGGACGGATCAGCTCTTTGAATAATGGAGAATTGTCCTAGATGGTGATAAATCTCTGCCACTGGAAATCTGAATACCAAAATGTGAGGTTTTCCTCCAAACACATGCTGCGGTAGCTAATTGAATTCAGTTATCAAAGTCGTATTGTATGGTGCAGAAACCAAGAACAGATGATTAATTTGTCTCCTCTTTCTTTATAAAATGAATTAGCCCGAGAGGAACATTTGCAACCTTCAGCAGCAGAACCAGAAGCTGAAACTATGAATCAAACCTCCATGTGAAGGAAATCTGACTATTATGTTTGACTACCTGATAACAGGTGGGCAACACCTGTGCCAATGATCACTTCTAGGCGAATTGAGATCAAACTCTTGGTAGACCAGAACTTTAATTTTAGAACTATGTTGATTATGAAGAATTCTGAATGTCAAAAATGTAATCACGGTTCAGGGTGAAAAACCAAACGTGCCTTTTACTCCTTCTCTGAGGTTTGCTTTTAGAAGTCACGAGGATTCATGGGTTTACCTTAGAAAGTGATCCACCCTGATACGATTAAAATAACTTGCAGGAATAGCAGAGTGATAAACAGCAAACCGAAACTGATAATGAATGATTACTCTGTTAGAGCAATGAGGAAATGCAGGTGAATTACCATATTTCCGTGGCTCATTTCCTTTGATTGGCCTATCAATTCATCAGCAAAAGCAAATTTGCTTCGAAAAAGGAGTTAAAACGTTCCTTCTTTCTTTTTAAATTAAACACATGTAGAAATTCAAGGCAATACAAATACTGTGAAACTAATAAACTCTCCAGTACTACAACAAAGATACTGCTGCAGTTTGTCATGTTATTACCCGCTCCGTCCCCCCCAACTGGTATGTCAGAATGTTAAATTGGAAACCAGTGCATAGATAAAAGATGTCAAGTTAGATAGCAGCTGTTTGTTCACCTAGTGTCTTAGAAATTAAAAAGCCTGTATGTTCATGGTTAAGTAGAGGCTATAATCAAAAGGGTACCACTGAAAGTATGAGATCTTAGCGCTCCCCTAAAATAGCTCCCAGACAACAGAGGTGAAAAGGAAAGAGTAGGTGATTGGTAAAAAAATCCCAAATCAGAATGCTACACATCTGCTTTATTATTATGTGCATGTTCAGTTTGATTGTTTTAATTTACTCAACACGTAACTCTATTTTTTGAAAGGAAGCTATGAGTGCAGCATACAAGAATTATGGTCAAACAGCCATTTGTACACAGTCAAAAGTGTCTCAAACTAAAACTTTGAACTGCTTGTGGGTGGGATTTGCTTTTCTTGGGGCTTTTTTTTGTCCATTCACATTCCTGCCATCTCTTACTTTTGCCACTAATTTATTAGAACTAGTGTTTATAAGTACGAAGTAAATAGGTACATGGCAACATTGATGAGAAGGCCTTTAAACATGTAAGAAATTAATCAGATTAAAAATATTAAGGCTTTTCTTAAACATTTGCTCTTTCTCACATTAACTAATTACTGGTGCAAGATCTGCAGCCTGAAGAGGACTACTGAATTCCAGTTTTAAAAAGTGGATGACTCTTATTTCATGTATCTACTGAAGTTAATTTATTAAGTTCACTGTTTCACGGTCCTGTAAAGGGTTTTAATTTCCAAATTATTAATAATAACAGTAAGTTACTCTACACTAAAATAAAAAGCTTTATAGGGACATGCAAAATCATTAAGCTTTTCCTTTTCTATACTACTTCCTGAATTTGTCATTATTCTTAGTGTACAGCCCTGGCAAACTAATTGAACAATTGCCAGTAGGAGACAAAAGTCAGATGGACTGCTTTGGTTCACTCGTCCTAATAACGTCTCTACAACAGCATAACTTTCCACTCCCTTTAGACAGATTTAAGAACTAACACTGGGCAAACGTGATGATACCTATTTGAACAACTTAATCTGTCAAGATGGAACTTTAGCACAGTTCCCCAAGCTCATGTCCAATAAAACCAGTTGAGCTCAGTTGTGAAATAATGCCATCGAGTCGACGCAACTAGTCAGGCACCTGAAACAAAATCCACACTTCCATGCTCTGCTGGATGCCTCACACATGCCAGCACAGGCCCTGGCATGGATACCTCATCTTTGTAGACATCTGGCTAACAGCAAACAAACCCAGCCTTTCTTTTCCTGTTTAAAGACAAAGGCTTCCTGTTAAGGGAACAAGGAGATTACTGGGCCAGGAGGGTTTTTATTTGCAGAAGGTGGGTGGGGTGGAGGCTGTAACCTCTCCTAGCTTCAAGTCCCTTCTTCAGTTTCAAGGTCTGGATGTTGGACCACGCAGAGGACAGCATAACCTTTACACTTTATAAGAGAACTTGGTTTCACATCTGCAAAATGGAATATTAATATATCAGATGCTTCTAACAATGGCATCCCTTTAGGACCAACGACTGGTACTCATAAATGTGGCTATGAGAAAAAATAATAAGGAGCTTTGAGACTCTCATAAGCAATATTTTCCCAGTAAGGTAACCATTTATATCTGAAAAAGCCTTTGCATTAAATGTGGGAAAATGATCTTTTAAGTTCAACCAAACTGACATTTTTTTTCAGTGGCAGTCTCATTAATGGCAATAGCAGCCCAGTGCTCCATTTGCAGGGTTGGAGGTTAAATGTAACCAACTCAGTTCAGCTCTATACAAGAATGTTGTTTACAAGCAGAACCAACAAAGCCATCCTAATAAGACTCCAGGGTGTAAATTAGAGATAAGAAGAAAAATCTCCCAATTAAAATTTTCCTAAAGGTTGAGGGCATAAAGCCATCACGCATTGTGGTCAGCTCTGGACACAAAAACAAAACAAAGCCCCCAGACCCTCTTAGTTGTGATGAGGTTAAGACAGAACAACAGAGGGAGCACATTCAGAGCCAGACTCACTGTAGGCAATCTGTTCTAATAATAGGTACCTGTCTAGACTTAAGGCCAAGTTCTAAGAAACTACTATTTTTTTAAATCAGTAAGAACTCTGCTGAGGAAAATGGAAAAAAAAAAGTGAGCAAGGTACTTCAGCATTTTGTCATAATCTATTAAACACTGAACACACAGTAAAAATGCACAAGGCAACATCAAATGAATCCCCTTTCAAGGAAGATTAACTATTTCTGATTGACTTTTTTTTTTTAGTATGTGCCAAGTGATGCAGATTTGGATCTTGCTTGTTCATGTGCTAATTTTTCTTGGAAAACATGTAAGATTTATGCAATGGATGAAGGAAAAAACCACAGTCTACCTAAAGATGATAGTTTTAATCTTGGAAAATTCTGACAGTCATCTACAGAGTCTGGATTTCTTGCCTGACTCATTGACAGGAGTAGAAACACAGGACCTGCTCCTGTGAGAACTGGAAGCCCACCAAAATTATGTTTAGCTGTGGCCATACTGGACCCACTTCTCATCTAATAGGGCAACTGTTTCTCTAGCAACACATAATGAATAATGTGGAATGAGCTGCTGTATTTTATATTTCCTATCCTGAATATGCAAAAGACAGAGTGCCTAAGGGAGAGCTGAACAAATGCAAAACTTCTCCATTTCTAGAACTCCCCAATTTTCAGGCTTTTGTACAGCTCAGGAAGGTTTGGGAGGGGGAATTTAACAGTTAAGCCTTGCTAGAGTAGGAATAGGATGTACAGCTGTACAGAACTTCAGATAATACCACAGGAATTTTAGTGTACTTGAAGTTCATCTGCAGGGGACTAAAATGAAGCTGATGAAAATATCCCATTTATTCTTTTGCTCACTTAAAAGACATTCTGTCCTTCACTTCAAAATTCCTCTCAGTTCATGTATCTTCCACATTTTTCTCATGAATTTCATCTAGTCAAGAAGAAAGACCTTTAGGTTCTTTGAACTGCACTAGAACACGTACTCTAATTTCTACAAAAGCCTTCTGAAAAGTTCAGGAAAAAATCAGATTTTTTTTAAATTAAATTGATTACTCTGGAAGAATAATGTTTTCATTTTAAATTTGCTGTGGCTATGTCTATACAGACAGCTTCCTAGCAAACTCAAATGTACCTTAGCATGCCTAAAGTCATCTAGCTTACAGAAATCCAAATAGCCAGCTTTGAGCTCTGTCCTTTCAGAAACAGAAGATCAGTGTTCTGGATCAGAATGCTGGCATTTCCCCTTGTGCCAGTTGGACATATGACTAATTAGGAATCAGTTCCTGACAGAAGCATCTTCTATTTCTGTATTCTGCTTTTTAGGATATCTATCTTTTGTTTTACATACGTGCAAGCAATTATTTTTCCACATACACTTCTTTAAAGCAACACCTAAAAATTCAGAGGTTCTCATGAAGCTCTGCTTTCCCTGTTGACAAGTGGTTCATTGTTCAGTCTATTAAACCAGTATGTAAATCTATAAAAGGTGACCAGGGAAACTGGAAGATTGCTGCCATCATAAATCTGCTCGAGTGGCTACTGGAAGCATGGCATGCACTCTTGACATTGTTATGCTACTAATGATTAACGTGAGAGCAATAACAAACAAACAAAAAAGCATTAAGAAATAAGGAGTTTTATGTTAATTTTGTCAGAAATCCTCAGGACTTCTTTATGCTATTGTCAGGAAAGCCGTGGAAGAGAAATAGCCTGGAAATCATCTTATATGATTATTAATGAAGATGATGTTTCTCGGTTTGGCTCCCTGTGAGTTCCTAGAAAAATTCTTATTCCTTGGTGCTTTTTATTCCACTCCCTCTTCTTCCCTTCTGTAAGTCAGCATCTTTGTTTGCTTTTATTTCCTATCCAAACAAAGATCCTCAGTGCCTACTGAAAGATTTCAACTGATTTCAGCATGCCTTGGAGAAAGTTGCAAACTTTGCCAACAGTTTGTCTACTGCCTGCCTGCATAACTTCATGCTTTCCAGGCCTGACTGAGATTGCACTGCAATGCAGGGATCCCTTTCATGATGCTTCCTCTCCTTCAGTCGTTTTGGAGAAGACTAAACGATGAACAAAGTCTGGGCAAGCCCTGAGCTCTGCAGACACTTGGCACCACGATCTGTCAGTCAAAACATGGCACTATATCTCCCAAGAGCAGTCATTTCCATGTATTTTTGTTCTGAAAACTAGGGTTTTTTTAATGCGATAACACAAACAGGCTTGGAAGCTTTCAGAGGTCCAATTGCAGAACACATAGGGTAACCAAAGGACAAACTGGCCAGGGTACTGGGAGTCTCCAGTGTCTCAGCAAGCCTTCCCAGGATAAATGCGGCATCACTGAAGACTGCAGTGTTCTGCCATCTATCTTTTTTTATTGGCTATTGAGTTAGGTAGGCTAAAGGTATCTTGGGTATGCTGGCAACTACATAATTTTTCTGTTGGCTCCCCTTCCCCTTACATACTTCAAGTCCCAGCTATGGTTTCCCTGATTAAAAATCATTAGTTTGCTCTGAGGTTTACTGAATGCCTTTCCTTAAACTGTTACAAAGTAAAGGCACATCTTGGGAGAAGAAAAGATAGGTAGCTTTTATCTTCAGAAGGTACCTAAGAGTAGCACCTCTTGTAGAAAAAAAAAATTGTAAAAGAAAGTGTAGCAATTATAATTGGTACATAAATAAGAATAATCCTTCAAAATGGAAATCTTTTCTGACAGTTCAGAAGTGATATTAGGCAAAGCTTGTTTGTACTATGTCAATATCAGGGTCTTCAGTATCAGCAAATTGTAACAAACAGTAACAATATATATAAAATTTATTGACATTGTGACTTAGCTGGTCTGTAAATATGCAAGCAAACATTAGAAGGATGGGGCCTAGCCACATCCCACTAATATAAAGATGTAGTTATTTAAATAAATCTGATGTAAACCACAGTCTATGGAACACATTTTAAGGTTCTTTCTTATTTTTTCTATTCTTCTAGATCTGAAACGTGTATATTTTAAATTATAATTTAAAGCCTTCACCAAACATTCCAGATTCTATTACATTTGGCAATGAACTAATAAGAAAGTAGAAAGTTTGTGTGTTTCTAAGTTTGCATTCTAATCAGCACTAGACTTTAGATTTAAGAGGGCCATTTGACTAATTTTTAAATACTACATTAGTAATTTATTATGTTTTTTAAAAAGTTAACATTTAAAAATAGACAACTTGCCTTTAACAGTAATATTGTACTATATTATGGCTGCCATTATAGCTTCAAATATTGGAAAAACACCCCAAATGAAAATAAATGACTGTAAGATAAAAGACCATGACCTTCTCCCATCTGCTTTGTTATCTGTAATTGTAATTCATGTTATCTCTAAAACATGCCCATACCTATGTGTTTAAAAGACTCAAATTAAGCTTTTTGATGAATCCATGCAGAATATTTTGATTCTGCAGTCATACATGTTACTCTGCTGTAATACCTACAAAAACATGCAAAAAAATTTGTTGACATCCACAAAAATGGTGAACATACTGAAAAAGATAAATTACTAAAAGATAAATTACTGATAACTGCTCTTGCTTCGATAAACAGTAAATTGCAAAAGCAGTAGAAGTAAAAAAAAAAAAGGAAAAGAAAGTATGAAAATAAATCTCTTATCTCTCTGTGCTAGTACAGATCTAGCATGTTTAAGAGCTCACCTGAAGGCTAATGTAGACCCTAGTAGGACAGTTACAAGCTCAGCAGCAAGAAATAACAGACCCACCACTTTAAACACTCAAGAAAACGTTAATATTGGAAGAAAACAGATGAAGAATTAAGGTGAAGGGGATAATTGCCTCCAATATATTTGGCATAGAGAGGCTACTCTCATGTTTAACATATGGCCTCCACAAAAATCCAAGTGATTTTAAATCAGGCTCTGGGGACTGAGAGTCAACCCCAACCTTACTCAGATGACAGTAAATGGTTCTGCTGAACGAATTGCAAGAATAATAGGCTGTAGCAAACGGGTGGACAGGAGGATAGGCTGCACTTGATATTGCCAATTTGTTTATACCATAGCTTCCAAATACAAAATACCTAAAGCTTGCACTCAGCTGACAGAAAGGTATGCTTCACAGAAGTGGCATCAGAATACAAATAAATTGGATACCACTTAGAGACTTGAAAGTCATTGAAAAGCAGTGAGATGAAAGGCAAACGCCACTGGAAGTGACAGCAATATTTTCTTCCAGAGCAGAGAAAATGTAAGAGAGTGAACTCTTCAACAGCGTAAGGAAAGATGCCATGTTTCAGTAATTGAGTTCCATAGCTCTTCACAGATTTCAAGTAAATACTTCAAAATGGGGCACGTTAAACAGCACTGCATTTTACAATCCCTCTTTATTGTTCTCTTGATATAATGTGCAATACACAAACGTAAGAGGACCCAACTATGGACTGGGGAGTAAGCAGCTTTGTCTTCACCTGTGATTACCTTTCTGCCATAAAGTACTGGGAGATTAATATACAAGTAGAAACTACATTGTAAAATATTTCATTTTGGATAACTGTGCTTTTCCTAATGTTTCCAAATGTCTCTTTTCATGAAACACTATTCCATGATATATTGCTATATTAAAATGTCTCATGACATTAGCTTTACATCAAGGTTTAGAACACTGGCATTTCCCACATAATACTCAGCCTGCTGAACATTTTTACATAAATGCACACTTTTTAACCAATCAGGCATGTCTCATTCATTTTTCAAAATATTATGGCATATTACATCTCAAAATAAAAGCTTAGACACTTGCTTTTCAGACTGATGAGTTTCCAATCGCTAACAGATATAATGTCTGCTAAAACAGAATGAATCAAATTTAGATGATTTCGAGGAGCTTATTGAATTGCTTTTTACAAAACACATGAAAGCAGGTGACAGTCTCGTGCCTTTTGAAATTTTTCTTTTTTTTTTTTTTTCTCAAAACAGTTAAATGCTTCATCTGCTGCATCAGGACTGGTAATAACAGACTGCCCTTTCTCACTGCAGTGCAATGAGAATTACGTCTGTGACTATGTAACAGGTCAAACAACGTGGCGGTTGGGAGCAGAGGGCTACCAAAGTATGTGGATCAAGAAATATATCTGGGATTTTGCCACAGGTTAACCCAGCCTGCTGACTGTTCTGTGTATGTAGATCAGTAGAGGTGGAAAAGGATTGAAACTGAAGGTGTAATGGTGTGATAAAGTACCTGGTTACACAGAAAGTGTGTTTAGAGTGATGGTAGGTAATTGCTGGAATGTATATAACACCAGAAAGCATAAAACAAACAAACAAAAGGACTATTACTAGGTTTCATTTTACTCCTGTAATTGCAACTGTAACTTTAAAGAGATACAGAGAACCTAACTTTCAAGCAGTAAATGAATTAAAGTGTTCAGGAAACAAATATTCTACCTCTCATAGTATAAACAATTTACTTCCCATCAGTCTATAGTAACAAAAATTTTGATACAAAGCACAAATACTACAGGTCTATTGTGCACTGGAGGGAAAAGGAAAGAAGCATCAACTACCCTGTTAACATCTTCTGTTCCTGCAGCAAAAGGGAAATAAGAGAATTTGCCAAGTGAGCATTTCCAAAGCACAGTGCCTCCCTCTGCTGCTTCAAAGACAGGTTCTGTTCTCCAACTCTGGCAACAGTTTAATGTCGAGCATGAGAGTACCTTTCAGGTAGGTACAGTCAGAGAAACCCCAACACCACAAGATGACTTGCAAATGCCACCCAACGTTTTGTTTCCAGTTGTGGCTCCTCTCCAGAACTCTCTGTGTTCAGATACCTATACATTATTTCAATAAAGTAACATGCTCTCTTAAACCCTGACCAAACCATGCCAAAAGTGTGCACATATATACTACATAAACATAAAAACGTATCCATTCCTCCCCTCTCTTTCTTTGACACAAAACATTCACACATGGGCTCCAGTTTGTCAGAGCTTTGACCAATGTATACCTGAATGTTATTCTGAGGAACTGCTGGACCAAGCACAAAGCTTATGAAAAATGTAATTAAAAAACAATCCAGAACCAGCTGAAGTTCTCTGGAGACAAAAAGGTCTGCTGTATTTCTTTATTTTCTTTCCTGTTGTATATTACTGATAGGTAATATACAACATAAGGACTACCTTAAAAGTATTTATTAGGTTACTGAAGGCAAAGGCTGCCTCTGGAGATTTTGTTTTTCCAAGCCTACAAAGCTGCATGATGGGAGGCTCGGTTCTTTGTAGCTGGTGGCTGCTAAAGACTAGAACTGTACAGAGCTTTCAGCAAGACCCACATCCACAGATAAAGCCTGTGCTGGGTTAGGGCTCAATGCATTTGCAAATCAGCTCTGCTTTGCTAAAACAGATTTTATAATTACAAAACTGTAGATGAAACTGGTGGTGTTGGGGGGAATGGTTTCTTATACTGTAGGTGCCCATAAATATTATGAGCCCGAAGTGATGCCAGCAGCCACAGAGGAGTCATCCAATAAATTTCCAATAAACATGTTTGAACTTTTAAGTGATTTTACTCCAGCCATGCTTTTGCCTCTTTTGATTTTACTTCTGTGAACATTTGGAGTGATGAATTTTTACTGGCACAAGTTTAAAAGCATATGGATGATATTCATAGCAACTACTCCTGCTGGACCACAGAATATTTAGGGTTGAAAGTGCCCACACTAATAACTAACATCTTTTGATACAAGAGTCACTGTTCCATTATGTTGGTTTGAATAAGAGGCCATTGCAAATAGTTTCCTCTTCGGTGACAGGTGCAACTCTGCTATTTCTGCTTCTTTCTCTGCCTTCATCTCTAACTACTAATGACAGCAGCCAAGGATTCAGAGCTTTCTCCTACATGCTCATTGCCTAAAACTCCATTAACATGAGAATAGAAAAATAAATATACACTTGGCATTAATGCTGCACCATCCAATCCTGTCAATATATGCTTGGATGTTTAGCTCTCTTGACATATCCTTGTTCATAAAAGGAAGCAGATCTAAACAGCGTATATCTGTAGACTCATTATTAATGGTCCATTTTACTGGCTTTCCTTCTGAATGGGAACAGAGAGATCATTAATATGAAGAGACAGTCCTAAGATAAAGACATGTTCATGTTCTCATTAAGGTGTATCATATACAATAAGAAAAAGTATTAAATATCTGTATATTACAGGTATAAATCAATACCAGCTGAACATGCTATTAGGCAGTAAACATAAGGATGTTTTCCCCTTTGGACTTGCCTTGCTACCAAACCACCAGGGAGAAATGCTTCATTTCATCTGTTCTTATACAAGAAAAAAAAACCCCAAAGCACAACAAACAAATAAAAACCAAACAACAGAAGAGGAACAATGCAAAATATGACTGCCTTGAGGAACTGTGAAAGTCCACTTCAGCCTAGATGTCATTTCAGATTCAATGACTAACCACACAGAAACATAAGAAAACATTATTAATGTTGTCTTAATGTACTGGTACTTGTCTTAATGTACTGGTAGAACATAGGGAATGGCTCAATTTAGTACCTGTGTTACAGAATGCATATTGACTTCTTCTATAATTACACAGAGTCCCTCTTTGTGAAATTAATCTCTCGGACCATAAAATGAGACCTTTTCTGCTTTCTGCACTCTTATTAATTGCACGGCACTTCACTGGCTCTTGTTGAACCGAAGCTGGAGAGTTAGACCCCAGAAAGGTCACTTCCTTTCCTTTCCGCTCGCATGCTAAGCAGGGAGATCTGAACAGCAGCTTGTGTCTAGCAGCAGAGTGGATTAAGGTGTATGCAACAAAGTGTCCAAGCTATGGAAATGGAAGAAAGGCAAGACCACGTGGCCTAGGCTGTGACTAGAACACATTGAACCTGACATACTGTTTTATGAGCCACCTTTGCAAGTGCCAGTTGGGAGTCATTATTTACAACCATCCGAAAACTCTACAAGTTTATTTACAACCAGACAAAAATTCTCTGCATTAATTACCACACAGGGAAAACACACACACACACACACACACTCCCCCCACCTTTGCCCCACTAATGGTAAAGCTATATAAAAAAAAGGAATGTTTCTTCAGCTCAGCACAGACAGCAGAGAACTAGACCTATACTTCACGGTTCCTATACCATGCAATTTGTAGGGGGAAAAAGCCTTATGTACTGTTACAGTAGGCTTCTCCTGTGAGGGGCTATCCTCCACTCTATAAATTAGGCTTTTACTACTCCAGTAAAAAGACTTGATCTAGAACACCATCAAGTGGGTAGTGCAAGTAAAAATACCACATTGTAGTTTTTAGCCAGACATTATAGAATATTTCCCTGCAAATTTAGATCTGCATTATCAGTTTTTGTTTTATTTTGGTTTTTTTTTTTTATCCCATCCACTGTTTTCCTGACATGGGTACCCTAAGAAGCTGTATCTAGTTCGAGTATCTACGTTTGTGTACAATGCTACCAGTTCAAATTAGAGCATGCCATTAAGAGAAAATTCTTGCACAAGCAACAAGTGTGTGAGAGAAAGAACTATGCACGCAATTATGGTTAGAGTGCTTTGTTATGTTGGGCAGAGGCAAAACTGAATCCCGGGATCCTGACTTCCCTTGTGTCAGCTCTGACATTTACTTGGCATCCTTGTTGTCACAGCTCATTGTGCTATGAGATCCAAGAATGCTTGACATGGTAACACAGCCAAGTGTTTCAATATATTCAAACACTGTAACTGGCCAGTCGTTTATGGATAATTTTTTCTCCCTGCATATGTAATATGAACTGGCTAAAATAATGTGTTAGATAAGAATTTAACTCATTAACTAGATAACAAACATTCCAAATTCAAACCCTTTCACTGTATTAGAAATGGACTGAACAAGATCAAACTAGTTAAAACCTTCAGAGTCAGACCCAAGTATAAAACCTGAGGTACATCTTTCTACCCGCAATACAAAGTACTGGAAAAATAATTCCTTTTATTACACCAACTATTACACTGACTATTGCTTCATGATGGAAGGCAATTGCTTTCTGACCTCTTAGGTGATTTGTGTTTGCCCCTTCTAACTATCCAAGACGGGACAGAAGAGTGTTATCTATTCAACTAATATATTTCTATGTAGCAAGTCAAATTAGACTTCAAAAAATAATTGCCTCTGTTAAAACAAAACATGAAAAAAGATAACTAATAAGAAATATTTTTTTGCATAACATGGATAAAACGTTTAACAGATTGCTGGCTTTCTGTCACTCTGGGTTTATATGCCATGAAGGAAATGGTTACACTGGCTGTCAGTGGGTTTTCATATTTATTCCTTCCATGCTGAAGCAGTCAGTTTTAATTGGTGAAAAGAATGACAGTGAGCTTAGAAGCTGTAGAAGAGTTAGGTTTACTATTATATTAAAAAAGGAAAAGCCAGCTAACTCTACAATCTGCAGGGAAGCTTTGTGTGGAGAGAAAAACAGTATGCGTATTTTAAATAAACTCCAATGTATGCATATATTTTATTTCTAGATGAGGATGGGGTATGACAAAGGCTCTTTTCTGCATTACAGATAATCAATTTTCAAGTATGTAAACTATAAATATAATAAAATAAAACAACAAATGAGAACTATTTTTCAATATTTCTTTCCTTATTAGAATTCTGCTTTGTTTATCCACTTCAAAAGTTGGTTATGAGGTGTTAAATTACCACCAGACAGTCTGCATTCAGCAGTTCTGCTGTCAAATATCATATATAGGAATGGCTTGCTTAGCCATGGTAACTCAGCTCAGAAATAACAAAGTACGACTGGGACACTCCTTCAGCCCCTCCTCATTTCACAGCACATGCTGACCCCATGAATAAATGTTTGCTACTGTTTGTTACTAAGATTTCTCTTTAAGCCCTGAAAATGCAGAGTCTAGAAGGAGAACCAGTTTTCTTTACTGCTAGCTCCTTCTTATCAGAAGAAATACATGTGTGGTCACATATGCTGAGGCCCTTCCTCCTCATTTCTGAAAACTGATGTCCCAGTGGTTCAGAGGCAGAAACTGAAGCTGTCCTGGTGGTCTACAGTGTCCTAAGCATTCTGTCTAGTAACAATCCTGAAGAAGGCAGAACTTATTATTAAAAGGTATTCTTCAGAAGGAAGTGAATTATATCCCATGCAATCTGCTGGACATTTTGCCCTCCAATAAGATTCCTCTAGGCTGACAAGACCTTTGAAAAGTGCATGGGAGGATCACCATGCACAGAGACACTGATCCATCTACAAACATAAATTGCTTTCCCCCCTTTCTACTGGGTCTTGCTGCTGATGCTTACCACATGAAAATGGATTTCCTTTAAAGTTCTAGCCATATTACAGGGCAGTGAAGGCTGCCAAATTTGAACATCAACCTCTGCACAGGAAGGTTGACATGACGCATCTCCAGTCCACATGGCTTTAAATAAAGTAATTCATATTAAGAAGAGTCAATAATTTCTAGGATTGTGATTGCTTTATTAACAGAACTTAGTGTTTTGGCACATGAAACAAAGCTTTGAAAAAACCAACTACGGTTTATTTCATAATTTCTTTTTCTAAATACCCCTGTACTTTGCTGAGTGAACATTTATTTGCAGGCAAGTGCAAGCAGATTGTCACTGATGTTTTACCTACCAGTAAAAACAGCTGCTTTCAATTCCCAAATGAAATCTGAAATAAAAACACTACAAGTAGGTTAATCTGAGGGCTCACCATTTTCAATTCAAAGACTTCTTTTAACATTAATTTGTCCTGAGGCATAAATGAAGTATAGACAGACCGTATTAGATTTCAATTTGCTAAGAGTAGACTACAGGTCTTCTCCACAGAGACACTGAACACTCAGTCCTCACAGAAGTAAACTTTTTTCCTGAGTAAAAATAGCAATAGCAGATGCCTACTGAGAACTGCAAAGGAGGCTTTTTTCCCAGGGGTTGACCCCCTAGAGTTCAAATGTTCTGACTCTGAGCCCACAAAATACAACCAGTATGGAAAGATAAGTTTAATGAGCTGGACTTGAGATACAAGTTAATTCTGTGTATGAGTAGATGCCTGAATTCAGAGGAAGACTATTTAGTCAATATTTAGGCTGAAAAGATCTAAGCTCCCCCCTCCTACTGCAATCTTATTTTAGATGCTCATCTCATCCTATTGAGCAACATATCTCGAATGTGAACATCTTGAAGGGCAGACACACATATGAACACAAGGGGAAGGTCTCAAGACCACTGTTTTGTCTGTCTTAACTAGATTAAAGGACAGGCTGTTTCCATATTAGGCTTCTAAGGCTAGTAACAGGTTAATGTTGCAGAAGCCCCTTCATAGAAGGAAGACTTGAAACCAGAAATGGTAAATTAAATAAACCTGGTTAGAAATCTAGAAGAAAAAGAACAGATCTGAGACATTCAAAACTCTGGGCTCATGCTCTGGTTTCCTGCTCTGTGTTTCAATTATAAAGGACTTGTTCTGGCCGCAGGCAAAAATGACACCTAAAACTCATCTCAGAATTGCCCCAGAGGCCAGTTTGCCTGCGGAAGAGCGGGTAGGAAGAAATTTCATTGCCTTGAGGCTCCCCCCATACAGGAGTGACTCCCGTGGGACCATACTAAAAAGGACTCTCCTGTTAGCCCCTGTGCCTGGAAGGAGTTTCTCATATGACCTTTCATGAGTTTGTTTTGAAGCAGGAAAGAGTCAGAGAAGGAAAGGAATGAATCGGTAATCAGTCTGACTTGGAATATCCATGAAGCAGATCACATACATCCTCTATCTCTTTCCCTGTTATTATCTTCAGCCTTGTGAAGGCTTCCAGGGAATATGATAATCAGAGGCAAGATTCTTCACTCCCACATGTCTTCTGCAGAGTTCTATATGACTGCAGGTGAAAGAGGACAGATCTGTTGTCAAACGTCAAGAGATTTCAAAATCCCTTACTCAGAATCCAAAAGCATTTGCTTTCTCTTCCTTCCACTGGCAAGGCAATCTGAGACAGAACAAATTTATCTTGGAAAAAATACTAATTTTTTTGTCTGAATCACAAATAAGAAGTATTTATGTTTATCTGTTAAAAAAAGTACCAAATCTTTTTCACACCTGTTCATCCACTGATACATATCTTAGACACAAAGCGCTGAGTTTTATAGTGATACTTGCCTTTTTTTGTTGTTCTTGTTTTTACTGATTTCTTGTGGGTTTTTGTTCCTACTCCACTTGAAATATAGTTTATGAAATTCAGGGCATAGGAACACAAGGTTGCAAAGCGAAAACCAGAAGTCTTCTCCTTAGGAGAACGATTTGTTTCCAAGTTAGATAAATGCTTAATATTACTGGTGCATTCTCTCTGCTTCCCTGCTGTTATTATGGAGAAAATCTGCTACATGCACTGGGGTCATCATTTGGTGATCCAAGGCAAATGGCAGGTTGCTAAGGGTAACCACCTTAGAACCAGTTCCCAGAATCAAATGCGATTCATGTAAAATCCTGACAAGTTGCTGCTTCTAGCAGTTCATATAAGAATCTTTTGAAATGTCTCCCACAGGATGGAACTGGAAGGAATCTCCTTTTCCTCTAGAATAATTATCTGTCTATCTCTTTATGCTTCATCCATGTTTCAGATCTAAAAGCCTGAACTTCACTGTCTGCATCTGAAATAATTCTCCTGTTGGAGGACTTGTCTTGACTGTCTTGCAGGGGGGAGATTTCTAAATGGTCTGTTTTCTTCATCATTTGAGGAATCAATGTTAGATATAGGCAAATTGAAAAGCTGGTGGAAAAGCCTGATGGAATCACACAATAAAGCAATAAATGAGCTAACAAACATGCTAAACCCCAAAAGTATAAAATCCAGTAACAGAACCGATTTTAGATATAAGGTCAACCAGAATTAGACAAGAGGGGAGATCTCCCTGCCCAGGGTGTCCTCTCAAGCACATCTTTGCTTTTAGTCTTCATTTCAGTCAAACAGTTGATTTCTGCCTTGCAGCACCACTCTTTCTGGCTCCAAGGATCTTTATTCCTCATCCCTGAAGCCAGTCTGTCTAGTCCCTCTTCTTAGCAGTTTCTCTTGAGCTGCTGTGACTCCCATGCTCATTCTGCCAGCCCTATCATACACTCTGAAAACTTCTCTTCCCTAAATATTATGCCATCTTCCCAAGTTTGCAAAAAAAAAACCAAAAACAAAAACAAAGAAAAAAACAAGTCTTACTTTGAAAAATATGTATATTGAGAGATAAGAGCTTGGACAAAGAAAGTCTATGCCAAAGCAGCATGGTAACATATGACAGTCACTTTCTCTACGTAGGATGCTATACAGCCTCTTATTTGTTTTGGGGTTTTTTTTTGTTTGTTTGTTTGCTTTTTTTACACAAAACACATTCACCTACAGTCTCTTTCCAGCATCTACATGCAATTGCATTCATACCAATACAGCAAAAGCCTGAAGAAATTGATAAAATTTAAAGAAATTAAGTGTCATTTAGATAGTCCACCTAATTTTTACTGAGACAGGCAGAAGATTATGAGCACATACAGGCATCTTGTGTAGTTCTGGGTAGGGCACAGCTAGCCCAAGGGCTGCTTCAAGTTATATGGAGAAAGGCATTTTAGTGCCTCATCCTGAAACACAGATCTGAGGGTGGCATAAAGTCATTATATTTTTGAGGTGTCACCAGAAAAAAATGTGATTTTGGAAATCAGGATGGTATCTCCAGTTTGCCCAATGAATTCAGCACACTGGCAAATTTTAAAAAGTCATGCTGTACCCAATCCTGGTAGCAGAAGCATCCCAGACCTTTCAGACAGCAGAAACCTGGAAAAAAAAAAAACAAACCCAAACCAAACAAACAGAAAAATACATCACTGTGCAAAAAGGGAGATAACTTATCTCTGGATTGCAGGACTGACAGGGAGCTGGAATAAGCACTGGCTGTGGGAATGTCAGTTGTGGAAGAGACAGAAAGCAAGAGTAACATATCTGGATGGATATATTTCCTTTTTTTGGCTTTTAAGAAACACATGCTATCAAGTTTCCTGCAAACATCTTAGAGTGAGATACTCTCTCTTCAGTAGAGTTTGAAGGCATTCTTTGTTGTTCTTTCTTAATATAAAATAGAATTCTGATAGAAAATAGAAATTTTTCTTGGAGTACAGGAAACCACAACATAAAGAAAATATGCTATAAGAGCAAACAAGAAATAACACCAGGAAACCCACCTTTTTTTCTGCCCCAGGAGCAAAGTGAGAGGTCATAAAATTTAAGCTGTGTGGGTATATTTATTTCTCGATCCTATTAGCATCAGGCTTAGAGCTGGGTTCATTACAATTCAAACATTTACTTCAAACACATGAGTTACAAATCCAGTTACTCAAAAAAAAAAAAAAAAGAAGAAAGCCACCTGCAGCAAATGCTTTGTATCTGAGGAAGGCTACATCCACGATATTTTAAGTTACTGCATTTTAGCAAGATAAAAAAATCAATAGCATGTTGCTGATATTCCTCTAGTTCATCCTATTCTACCTCTGTGTAAAGCTTCCTGATCTTATTTGAAAAAGTCAGTTCCAAAGGCCCTAAAGTCAATGATGATCTGTCTGATTTCATCCATCTTATGGTACAAATGTAAACCTTTTATCACTTTTTTGAGGGGAAAAAAAAAAGAACTGAAACCCCAAATATTTACCTGTACAACTTCATGGATAGTATTAATAAAAGGACTAAGGTTTTCAAAACAGTGTAAGAGAGGTAGACTTCCACTAACTTAATGAAAATATAACAGCAATTAGGCATTCCAATCCCAGGGGTCTCTGAAAACCATGGCCAAAATGCCCAACTCTCCAGTCTTTTTGTACTTTCTTTTTTAAAAATGTTTCTTTGTATTTTTGTCTATTTGCAGCCCTAGTCACACAAAGGTAAGGAAAATAATTTCTTATTTACAGTGAACTGAATTTTCTACGTTTTAATTGCAGATCCCCAGAACTCTCATAGCTGTGCATTTAATGTGAGTAAATTACTGAGGTCTGAAGTAACCATTAAATTAATTTAGCACTGGAAAATAAAAATTGAGACGAGTTATCATCATATAGCAGCAAGAAGGAAATGTTACCTGCAATATTTTCAAAAAAGTTCTTTTTCATTTTCACTACTTTGCCTGAACATAACACTGTTCCCAATTCCTACTGAGACTATGAAAGTTAAAAATTTAACAAGTGCACTGTTTTTAAGTGAAAAAAAATTAATTAATACATGTGATGTAACCACAAACATTAGAATACTTTAGACTAGATAGATTATTAGAAAGAGGAAATGATGCTAGAATGGATGCTGGGAGGCAAGACTGACACACTACTTCTTCTCCAGTATATTGGACATAACAGAAAAGTTCTAGGTATGCTCTTAGAAGTGCAAGTACAGCAAGAAAAGAGTCCTCTGAATTCCAGACTGAATACTTCACTGAGAAGACTGTCAGTCAAAGCCCAGGTGTCTTGCAGCCATATTTCTGCCATACTTCCATATAACAGACTATCTTAGTCCTAAAGAGAAGGACTACTGAAGGGCTCTAATGAAATGCTTCAGTAGTTTGTGCACAAGGAACTAATCTTTTTTCAGTCTCTCAGGATTGCTCCGTCCATAGGTAGTGCTTTTTCCTCATGAGGACTCCCATATCTCTCTCTGCTTGGAGAGAAATCTCTTTCAGTTACATGAGTTATAGATGTCTTTGCAGGATCAATCTAGCAACACACTCAATAGATGAGAGGAAAGCAATAGAACTTGAAGTAACTACAGCTGCACATATTACCTTTCCAAAACAATCTGATTTTAATTAGTCAGGTAGGACATGTTAAACTGAACACAGGATTCTGCAAATCAAAACCAAACACTTGTATATAGTCTGTCATATCTAGCAGAACAGGTTCTTGAACTGCAAGTCAGGATGCTACATTTCAATTCTTGCCTTGCCGTGAGATCTTGGTCAAGTCTCCTCAGTTGTCTGTGCTTTATTCTTTCTCCAGTCTTTTTGATTTTAGTTTATAAATTCTTTGGATAAGGTATTCCCTTCCCCCCCTCACAAGTCTCAACTAACACACCTCTAAGCTCAGCTGAAGATGTTAAGTATGATTTAAAAATAAAGAAACAAAACAAACAAAACAACAACAAAACACAAAAAAAAACCCAAACAAAAACCAACCAACCAAACCCACAAATCCCCAAACCAAAACAAAACTCCACACTTTTCCACAAATTCTCAGTGCTACAGTTTTTTTTCTTTCTTTAGTGATTGGAATGATCTTGCAAACTCTTCCAACCTGCACAGTCTGTTTGAAGTCAATAGAACTTTCTGCAGGTGGGAAGGGCTGCTCGTGTCCATCTGTCTGCAGAAAGGGAAGACAGAGGTCAGGAATTTAAAACAAAGTAACATCCTAAGAAAGAAACTGCAATGTGTCGAATACACTCTGGATGCCAATATTTGACTGTCCATACTTATAATAACCATTTGTGAACTAGAAAAAATAAGTGCTATTTGACTATTAAATCAGATGGATGATTTCTGAAAGAATAATGTACATTACACACCAGAAAAGCTTACTGAGCCTTTTGAGACAGTCTGATGAACCTTGAAGCTGGGACAAGTGATGACAGCCTCTGAATTGTCAGATGATTAATGTAAGTTGTTTCCTTAATCAGTCACAGTTAATCCAATTTCTTAATTTACAAGCCAAGCCTGATTTGAATGGTGAAAAAATTTGCACTACAGAGTTCTAAGACAGTTTCAGGAGTCTGTTTTTTGCCATTATATTAATAAGTATAAACAGAATATATCTGACTTTTTGAACAATTGATTAATTTCAGTGCTTGCTTCATTCGTTACAGTCTCATCTAGACAAATAATATCACAGATTCAAACAGTGTTTTTCTATGTGTTCCATTAAGATTGGATAAAATCAATGAATAATGCTTAAAACCCAGCTTCCCCATTCAGCACATTAATAATTCTTGCTGTTTTATTATTGATTCAAAGAGAGTTCTCCTCTTTGTTATGGCAGGTGTCTTGGCTCTTCAGAGAAAAACAGCTGCAAATATTAGGAAACAGATGAAGAATTTCTTCACCATGAGGGAGGTGAGACACTAGAACAGGTTGCCCAGAGATGTGGTGAAGCCCCATCCTTGGAAGTTTAAGACCAGGCTGGATGGGGCTCTGAGCAACCTGCTCTAGTGGGAGGTGTCCCTGCCCATGGCAGGGGAGTTGGAAGTAGATGGTTTTTAAGGTCCCTCCCAACCCTGACAATTCTATGATTCTATGAAATTAAAAATCATCTTCTGTTCTTTCAGTGCATAGGAATCTGTCAGCTTACCAGGGGAAAGAGGGTTTACAAAATACAAAAAGTATTTGATTTTTTTGTCGTTGTTTCTTGTTGTTTTGGAAATGTGTAAGAGGAAAACTTGGGGGAAATAATGGAACATAAAAAAATCTTAATGGACATACTGTAATGAAATACCTGAGACATGTCCAGGAATAAATACAGAATTACATCCAGTAATAGAACATTAGGTAGTCCTGTGAGAAGCAGGAAGTTGGACTTGGTGATCTTTACGGGTCCTCCTTCCAACTTGAGATTTTCTAAAATGTTATGACAGGAATTAAATTTAAGATGATCTGTATGTACTGAACCACACTTGCCTTTGACATGAATCATGTCTCGTTACTGACAGTGTAGTCTGATGCACCAGCACTCTGCTTTTCAGCACTGAGAACTGCACAAAAGACGTCAACAGAGATTCAGGCTCATGACTAAGTGTAACTTAGATTTTTAAGCAGAAAATATCTTTTTTTTTTTTTTTTTTTCAAAGCAGAAAGGGGAATGAAACATTAGGCTAAAATTCTAATGCCATATATTAAATTTGTAAGACTTTGGCTTTACTGACTTTGCAGCCTCCAGTCACCATTTCTCATTACTTTTGCTCTTTAGTACTGACTCCATGTCAGTAAGAAGTTTCAGCTTAGCAACTGTAGTATTTCAGGAAAAACACTGATTCCTAAAGTACCTCAAACAGTTTATAATATACCCATTTCTTAGAGATGCAGCTTCATGAGTTCTATGTTTACAGTGACTGACTTGGTAATACTGGAATGCAAAACAACACATCAACTTTACTCAGGCTCCCCAAAGCTATAATATTTTTACTTCAGATAGCAAACACAAGTGGGTAGTAGAGATTGCATCATGCCTTTTATTGCCACTCTGAGACATCTCTAAGATCTTAACAGCCTTCCTTCTCCAGCTCACAGCCTCTTCTGACTCGTGCTTCCTACTCTTTCCTTTGTAGTAATATTACTGGGTCGCCATTCACCTTTGTGGAAGTTCCAGAAAACTGGCATCTATGGAAGGCATCTGCTCCACCATTCTGTCAGAACAACACCTATTCCCTAAACAGATAACTCCTAGGGCTGCAGAAGCAGTTTACTTACAGACTTAAAGACTCCAACCTGAAGGTCATTGGCATAAGCCCATGACAAAACACATCAGTCAGAAAACCACAGTCCAAACACAGTGAAACTCAAATTCAGGCTTCCTTTAACAGTATTCCTGAAGCTTGATAACTGAAAGTAAAAAGGGCAACATGCATTTATAAATCTGAGTCAGTTATGGATTATTATGTGGCTGGAAGTAAAACTAACAGTATATGGCCATAGAGAATTACAAATCTCTCTAGAATATGTATTCCTGCATGTAAGTCTTAGTAGGAATTTTTTTTTTCCTTTCTATTACTGAAAGGAGGGGAGAAAATTCTGAAATATAGTCCAATGGCCTGATCAAAAAAATGCTTGCTCATTTGAGGTAGGTATCAGCCTGCTTTGCACAGGCTTTTGGGATCTTTGACAATATTTGGCCCATAATCTCCTTGCTCTCCTATAATAAAAAGTGGTGCATATTAATTCTTTCCAAGAAATTTTGTTTTCACAAAATTACAGACTGTTAATCTTTGAAAGGGCCCACTGGAGATAGTTAAATCCAATCCCTTTACTAAAGCAGGTTAGTCAATATAAAAAGAATAAAATCTTTCAGACAGAAGTTGCTTTGGAAAGTGGTTCCATCCTTCAACATTATCATTACAGATCGTCATATTAAAATGTGATAGCAGTACATGAGTAGTAAAATGAAGGTCAACAGACGGGATATACTTTTAGTTATAAAAAAAAAAATAAATATCCACATTCAGAATGAAGAGTAAAAAGCATGTCTGCTTCTGCAAAATAGAAGAGATGCTAGAGAAAACTGTTCAGACAAAGCAACTTCAAGTTCATTGAAAAATGTCTTTTAAGACCACCATCAGTGTAGAAAAGACTGTTGGGATATCTGTAAGCTCTTATCTGACTGGTTGACTGTGATAGTAAAGGAACTTATTAGACCAATAGAAGATAGCTCCAAAAGCTTTTAATGATGTATATGTGGGACTTTATCAGGCAGGCAACAGTAACCAAGAATAATGGTGAACAGTAGTTGCTGTTCAGGCAAATAAATGGCTTCATTTCTGAAAAAATAGTGTTTATAATCATTTGTATTTATGAACAACTCATACTACTTAAGAGACAGGCACAGATTTAATGGAAAGAGGAATCAATCTAAAATTAATCTGGATTTGATTAACTTTAAGATTGTTATGTAAACAGCATTGGTTTTCCTTATTAAACAGCTCCTGTTTCTGTTGTGTCTGAAGACTTCTCCTGTTTATGTCAGGACAGTGGACAACGCCCTATAAGAAGATTCTGTTGAAGTTTAGGTGCCATCACAAAATTATTTTTTTTAACAACTATATACGTACAATGCTAGAAAAAACCCACTCTGTACTATTATGTATAGGAAAAAAAAAGAAATAAAGCATTACATCCAAGTCTACTAACTTTTCTCAGCTCTGCAACAGGACATTGATGTCCTCCTACAGTTCAACCATGAGAGCTACACCACTAAGCAGGTTTAATTAGTGGAATACTTCTCTTCAATTCTGTGTAAAAATTACAGAACTATGCCTTTGAAACATACACTTAATTGTAGCCTGTTTAATAACACATTCAACCTACAGGCTACCACAGTGCTGTCAGAGTAATTAAAGACAACAAATATATATTTTCAGTGATAACATGGGAAATCTTAAAGGGAGTTCTGAATAAATTATCATGGAATTGTGGGCTATAAACCACAGGGGCTTGAAAGAACATCATCTCTAGCATGTCATACTGTGCTTGGACATGATTTTATTATACAGCTAAAGCTGATTAGTTTAGAATTTGTACGCAACGTTAAGGTTTACTTCTGATTTGTTGAAGTATTTTCCCCTGTAAAACAATGTCAGAGAGGGAAATGGACAAACTTAAACATATGTTTAAGGAAATTGGGGGTGGGGGACGAGGAGGGACTGGAGGAAATAAGATGTCTATTTGTTTTCTTCTTTGAACTTTCATTTAGAAAAAAATAACTTGTTTATCCACTGAATCGGTCTGCCTCGATATACAAGCTGTCTTTTGCATTTCAGAGACTCACTAGTGAATTACAGATTGTTTCTCTTTCTGAGTCACCCCAAAACACAGCTAAAATGGGTATTGAGGTTGAACTTTCCTCTGAGTGTCAAACACACCCAGATTGCAGTAAGGTGCAAAAAAACCCAAACAAAACAACAAAAAAACCCAAGAAAGAACAAAACAAATAAACCCCCAAACAGCTGTAGTGTTTTGGGGTTTTTTTAGAACTGAAAAGATGAAATTGCAATTCAAGATCTAAATCACATGGTTCTACAAATGCTATACCTAAGAGGGGGATTATAATGCTGCCACCAAGAAATTATTTCTGGAAGAATCATGATTTCCATCACTGCAGGAAGAAAGGAATATCTTGCCATTAGTCTTCATTAGCAGAGGTGGTTAATTCTATGCTCATTTGCTTTGAGGAAAGTTCCTCCATGCAGCACTGCTCACTTGGTCATACAAAGACAAAAGATTTGAGTAATCTATACATGGAAGCAGAAATGGTTCTTATTCAGCCTTTTAACTCTGCATAGACCCTCAACCCATGTGCTGTTGTTACTGAGTTAATCTACATGCTTATCTAACTTAATACTGTGTTTGTGATGAAGGATGCAAAACTGAAAGTTTTTCCTTTAATTTATAGTTTAAGAGATACAAAGTGCAAGAGGAATTTTGGATATGTGGTTATCTTTCACAATTTTAGCAACTTGGAACAGGTCTATTTTCTCAGCAGCTAAGTGTCACATCAATACTAATTTCTACTAATTAATACTAATTTCGGACTACAAATAACCATATCTGCAAAACTGTTTGCTATTTGTTCAGTAAAGATGACACTTCTTGTAAAAAAAGCATACCCTTCTTCGTTACATTTTCTACAGCAGGAAATTGTCACTCTAATATGAAAAAAATACTTAGACTGTAAGCATGAGATTTTCAGACGTGTTCTGTCTTGGCTTATCTCCACTTCCCACTGATTTTTCAGGAAACAGAACTATGTAAAGTAAAAACCTCAACTGACATTGAGGAATTCAGAATTAAGATGTCTAGGAATAAGAGGATTGAAACAGAGTCTTCTCTAAATTGCAAACCAGGTTCTCACACACAATTCAGTGTTTCATTTTAGCACAGCCTATGGATAGTAGCAGATTTAAGAATAATTACAATACTAAACATTGATTCTACCAGAACAAAGTACTGTCAGAGAAAGGGAATAAAAACTTCATTGAATTTGCTCCCAGAACCAAATTATTAATATATTTGATCTTAGTTCTGCTGAAAATACAAAAAAATATTATGGTTTGCTACAGATATTCTAACTTACTTATCTGCAGATGCTTGCAACTATTTGTTATATTTGATGTCAAATTCTTGGTCACTGATACTACTGTCATGTGTTATCACTCAAACCTTACATTGAGAGGCAATGGTATGGCCCTTTACATCACTGATTGTCATGGAGGACTCTCCTTTGCATATCTCAAACATTTTGCAGTATGTCTGTGCCTCCCCACAACGAAGAACTGGCAGGGAAAATAACAGCCCCTCTCTGAAGGATACAACACACCTCAGCAACGGCATCCTGAAATGAAGCTTTAAGAGAGGATGCCCATAGAGAATGAGGGTGGAAAATCATATCCCAGTAGTTAAAGATTTACACTAATAACAACTGTACCGCTCTGGTCCTATCAATATCACAGCTGGTTTGGTAGCAACCAGTATTTTTGCACAGAGTTATTGCTGCAGAGATGCCAGAAATTCAACCTAGTAATTTCCCTCAGTGATTAAACTCGGGTCATATATATTGTGGTATTGTTTAACAGTGTTCTAGAATGCACCTGCTACTACACATATTTATACACAACAGTTACAGCTTAATACAGCATCCAGTCTTGAAATAGGATACATTTACCAGTGCAAATATCAGTAGCCTCTGAGGTTAATATTTTCAAGACTCTACAGCTTTTGAGTTTTAATAGTCATAAGTTTTAAGGGGGAGAAGCTGCCATTGCATTTCTCCATCTGCTGCACAGCTCAAGCACCAAACTCACACAGCATTTCTGTAGGATGGTCAGTGCAGCTGAGTTAATTGTGCTCTAAAAGACACAAATCTTATCTTTACTCGCACATCCCAAGACACACTTTAGCCCACAGCCTCCCAACAGAACTGTCCCTCAACTGGTTGCCTACTGTACTTACCAGATCCTTGCCAGTCACTGCCTCCCAGACACCTTCTCTTGTCACTAAGGATGATCTACATGTTTCATACTGAGATACAGCACCTTTATTCAGCTGTATTAAACAGTTGAATTTGGGTCACCGTGTATTAGACTGCCTTGTAGAACTGGCCTATCCTGACAGTTTATGACTCCACAAAAAATATGCATGTTCAGGTCCCATTTTAAAGGTTAGTGATTATCCTCTTATATTGTAACTGGTAGTGATACAGTAAAGACAAATTACAAGACCAAGATTTCCTTTTCATTCTCTTCAGGAGGTAGTAAGACTATCTTGAAAGGTGCTGTGACTCATCAACTTTCAGCACAAAGATCTTGAGAACTGGTTTCAGTGGAGAGAGATTACTAAGTGCCTGAAGCAAGCTGACCTTACTACAACAATGTGTAGTTATATACAGGTAGTATACACGTATAAGACACATAGAAACACCATGTGAGGAAAAATAATCTTGTCTTCTAAAAACAGAAATTCTATGCTGGTTTCCATTTTCCTTTTTGCTCGGGCACACGAATATGCTGAAACCCCTCACACCAAAAAGACATCCTATTTGCTCTTTTTCCTCCTTTTTCCAGCCCTGAAGTCCTGTCACTTTCTAGCATGGCTTCAGCATCTGGTGCTGAGAAATGCAAGCTTACACTTGACAGCTCTGAAGGAGATAGATAACACACTGCCTTGGCTTACTCATCCTTAAGTCCCCTGTCTGGCTTAAATACATCTGATCTCTCTTGTCTCTGATGTGAATTTTTTAAAGTGCTTTGGAAGAGGCACATCTTTGTCTTGTGTTACTAAAATACTCAGGATGTTGTCCCAGGACCTTTGGAAACATCTTCATGCACTTAAATATCTCCATAGGCTACCACTGCTTTATCTTCTGTTGCTGTACAGGGAAAGCATCAACTCGTGGGGCCTAAACACAGGACTGCCACCATCCAGCACCTGGCAAGGCCACAAGAAACTTCCTCTCACGAAGGACCCAGTGAGCATTTTTGAACACAACATAGCTCAGAGGGCAAGATGCACTAACACCTAATACAGAGTTCAAGCACACGGCTGTTAGGGGATACTAAAATAAAGCTGATGGTTCAGCGTTCACTTTTGTCTGTGTCTATTTGATTACTGCTTCTGAGTGTAAGCTGGTCTGCAGATATTAGGTACTAGGACTTGATTTATAGCAAGCATACAGTTCCTCTGAAATAAGATATCAAGTAAGATAGGATTTGTCCTCTTGGATCAGGCTTAATGTTTATTCCTACTTTTTCACTTCCATCTTCTGACTGGCTTCTCCCCACTGTGTTTGGGGTTTAGAGTTTCTTTGATAATAAACACCACAAGCAGGAATACAAACTGAAGATGGTTCAAATAGTTCAAAAAACTTAGCCAACCGTCAGAATCAAGCACCTGGTGATTCAGATACTTACTAGATCTGGCTGAGTATTTTGTTACACGTTAACACAGCAGCAAGTACTCTTTCGTTGTATTGTTTCAATTCACAAAAGGAAAAGAATAATATCATCACTAAAGTTGTGCTTTTCTTATTTCTACTACTTTTCCCTGAAGAAGATTTAAAAATAAAAGTCATTCAGATATACAATGTATTTTAATGATAAAAATATCTTTTATCTGCTTCATAGTCTATAATAAGTACTGCAACTTTTGAAGAAGTTTTAAAATAAAAGTAACCAAAAATAAATATTAAAAGAGAGAAAAAAATGTACTTGGAAACTCTGGATTATTTTTTACTAGGTCTCTGAGTACAAGCGAATGAGAAGCTGCAAAGAGTGACTTCCCATAACTCATCCTTGGGTTTGGATATTCTGTGATAGGATGGGATATCTATCACATCAAACTTGCTTCATTTGCCTTCATTGGCAACAGAGGAATGAACTGATCACATTGATTTCCCCAACCACCCATGAGAGATGCTCCAAACAAGGGACATCCTCAGGAGTCAGGTTCACCCTGGCTAGACCATCTCTCATGAAGCTCTTTTCACCTGAAAATATTGTTGTTTTGTTAAGATTGTGTCAAGTAAATAACTGTCAATATAATGTCAAATTACTACACCTTCCAGGACTGCTCATACAAAGTAAAAAGTGTGAATTCCTTCTTTTTACTATTTTTGCTTTGGGGAAAAAAAAGAATAAAAATTAAAAGTCATAGAATGCTACTTTCTTACTAGGAAAAGAAAGACTGAATAGCACCAACTTAGTCTGACACTCATCTGAGCTTGAAGGTGGGTCTTGGATTACACCACCAGCACCATGAATTACATTTAACCCAAGATTTATTCAACTTGAAATAAATCAAGTCATTGCATAGAGTATAGTTCCAAAAAGATTTCCTTTTTAAAAAAAAGTCTAATACTTTTGCACGTTTGCAGTGAGTTTTAATGTAAGCATTAGCAGGCTTTTATAAGTGTTTCTTGGAGATAAAATTTGAATAATCTATGTGGTTTAATTTAAATAATTTATGCATAAAGCACTACAGAGTTATAATTGTAATTATAATGTTCAACTTCGTAGCAACGAGGTGCATTTGAAGTTGGATACTGATTGTACTGTCTATCTTATGCTCCAAATTTCATTTTGTTTTGAAAAAATCCTTTTGAGCACAGGGAGATGGCTCAGAGCTTTACTAAAGCTCCTGAGTGAAGTTTTATAAAGTTTCTATCCTATGCATTTTTTATTATTATTATTTAAAGTCTAAAATCCAATCTTCCATGCTTCTGTGTCATGGTGATAAAGTAAAGGTGGCTGAAAAGTGCCCCTGGTTGCAGAGGAAGGACTTTTCTGCTCTTCTTGTGAAGGAGCAGCTATTCCTATCAATAATTTCCTGAAGCAATAGGCCTGGAGTGTAAACAATATTTTATACGAATGGCAGTGGAACAGAGTGTGTTATTTCTGAAAATTTTGCACTTCACTGTGGAGAATGGATTAACCCTGTGTGACATATGAAATTCAAATGTTATTTGCTGGAATTAATGAAAGGGTTAAAGTATTTCAAAGAGAGAGAGGAGGAAAAAAAAAAAAAAAGGACAAAATGGTATCATCTTAGTAACTTGGTTCATAGAGAGGGAATATTGTGGCAATAGGAGCACTTCAGAAACTGCATGATGAAGCCCGGGCAGACGTGAGGTTTGTTTGCACCATTCATATTAGCACTCTTATTTTTGAGCTTGTAAAATATGCCCAGTGGTGAGATCAAATGGTGCCATGAGACTCTAAGCAGCAATTGCTCTGTTAGCACATTTCTGTTCTATTGTAAGGCATCTCTCTCTTCACTGAGTAGCTATACTTCCCAAGAACAAAATCTGAGCCAGAAGCCATTTCTAACATATGCAACTGGACAGCCATTTAGGAAATAAATGAGTTTCCCTTCCCAGAATATCTCTGCTTGTCACTTCAATTTCCTGGTCATTGCTGCTACAGCTGCAGAACCAATGTGTAGAAGAGCAAGCTACAGCCAACAGATTGAGAGAAGGCAAAGTGATATTGGAAATGCAGAGCTACCACTATAAACACTGTGAAGACAATACACTGGGGTCACAGTGAAGCCATAAGCAATAGAAATGAAGTTACCAAATCAGGATCATCTTTGTTTCCCATTAACAGATCATGTAAAAGACACAGCTTGAGCTACTCAAGCTGTGCACATGGTGATTACATACAAAAAGTATGCTGCGTTTATACTAAACATATAGTACCTACTCATACCTTGTAGAGTGTCAGAGGGATCCACTGTGTTTAACATCTTTATCACTGACTCTGAGGAGGTCACAGAGTGCTCTGTTAAGTTGCAGATGACACCAAATTGGTGGCACCCTTTGACATGCTTGAAGGCAGAGCAGCTATTTAGACAGACCTAGAAAAGTCAGGAATAGGACAAGAGAGACTTTGTGAAATTCAGCAAAGGCAAAAGCAGACTCATGCACCTAGGAAAAGAGATGCAAAGGCAGCTCACACCATGCCAGGGTTTATTAACAAGACCATAGCCAGTAGATCAAGGGAGGAGATACTCTTTACCCCGTGCTTGTTAGAGCATTAGACATTTTGAGGGAAGGGAAGCAACTTCAAATGATTGATCAGCAAGAATAAAAAAGAATGTCATGTTTAAAAAGAAAGTAGCTACTAAATGCAACCCTTTATTTCAAAATTAAAGTATTATGAAGAACCTGATAATGAAACAGACTCTCATTCCCAGAATTTAGTAAATTGTAGTTCATAGATACTGTGCTCTTTATCTGAGATAAGCAGCTTTATCAAATCAGCCAGTCTGATAAACAAGCAGTCTGTGAGGAGCTAAAATAAGAGATTAAGCAAGTGAAACCTTCAGAAGCCATGCTTTGCTTCTTTAGAAGTAGAAATTACAGCTACTGTAAGCTTTGTAGCTTCAAGCTCCTTTAAAATCACTATGAACACACACAACAGGTATTAACCAATCATTAAAGAAATACAACTCAATTTGTAGATAAATTTGCATTAAGACTGCAGCTATCTGTTCATTTTTACTAAGAAACACAGTACCAGTCTGCAAATGCTAGCAAGTTGTGCCACACCTAGAAGTAAAGAGATCCAGAAGGAAAAAGCTTCCTGCTATTTCAAAAGCTGCAGTCCTTACTTTGGAGTTCAGACTGATTGGCACTATGTTTTCCTGGCAGTTGTTCAAGATGAACTGTTAGTGAAACTAGTAGTATCAAATTGGAGAGGAAAACATGTTTGATTTTGATTTACTTTTTTTTTTTAATACAGATGCCACAATTAAAATGTACAATTATACTTCTCTATTTCCCAGCAGAGAATTAGTTAAGGTTTAGAATCTGAAGTTAAGGCAGAAGACGACGGGCTAAAAACTAACTGAAAGCAATCACACAGGATTTTGCACCACTTTTATTCAAGTGCTTTTGTAAGCTTATTTAAATTTTAATCACCCTTAAAACTAGTGTCTGGCAAGTCCATATCTGATTAAAAAACCCCCCAGAGATCTCCCTCTCAAGACATATGCATCATAGACTGTTTGAAAAAAATCACAATAAAAAAACCCAAACCCACATCAAACCAAACCTAACAAAAATACCCAGCCCAAACCCCAGTAACCTGGTAAACCTGGCTACATTCTCTACAACAGAATCCAAGATCACACTATGCCACAGAAGACCTCCACGCAGGGCAAAATATGCAAAATAAATATCTAGAATGAGATATGCTTAATAATGAACATAATTCCAAACTCCATACTGGGTTTTCTTTCACTACTGCAAAAAACAATATTGCTTTGAGGCCATAATGAGGCAAGGCTTCAGCTGTGACTTAGTTTCCCCTGCCAAACAAAACAGCCATGTGCATTCAGTAGTATTACCATGATTCTCTGATACTGCCTGAAACAACACTCATGCTGTAACAATATACCAGAAAATGAAATGGTTAAAAATTATGTGTTAAAGACCCTGACAGTCATGAACAGGATATAAATTCAAGGGTTCAGATTACCTGTAGCTCAACTCTCAGAACAAAGACCTTGTTTTTAATAGTACATACACCATGTTTGTCCCACAGCAGGTAGCTGTCTCTTCTAACTGATGTCTGAGGTAACACTGATTGATGCTGTTTCTCCAATCATTTTTCCAAACTTTCCTGTTTAACGAGGTGAGCTGCACAATGGCAGTTTATTTACCTGCTGGCAACCCTATTCTTTGAAGGGTCACTGCTCTTAATTATAGTGGCACCTGCTTACTGCTTTGCTTTTAGGTCTGTCAAGGTTTCTATTATAAACCCATTTTTAGATGCTTATTCTGTAATACCCTTCAAGTCCATTGTGGGTTGAAGCATGGCTCACAAGGTCTTGGCAAGTATTTTTTCTAAGTAGTGCTCTTGCTCCATCCCAAATGACTTAGGAATACCTCTTTCTGCTGCTTCTTTGTGGGAAGGTTATTCCTACTATTTTTCCTAAGGAAACAACATTTTGCAGGTAGGAAAACCTTAAACAGAAAAGGTAATCACATTAAGGAAATGTAATAATCTTAGAAGAAATAATGGACTGCACCTAAACCCCCCAGAGTTTGGTAATCTACTATCTCAGATTTCTTGCATCAATCGGAAGGAGTTGCTTCTTTGCCTTCACTCACCATAATCACCAGATGACATTAATGTATTTACATTCTTCCTCACCTATCTTGCCTATTATTGCAGGCCTGCTAACATTCTCTTTTTCCTAATGTCAGGAGACACTACTCTTACTGAAGAGATGCTAGATGACCTTCTTTATGTTTCAGATTACATGTGTTTTGTAACGTTCAAGACAATAGAATAGAAGGTAGCCTATATATTCTCTCTCATATGGAACATGAAAAAAATAAATAAATCAGAGCTAATCACCTGTTGTTCAGTCACAGTAATGTCCACATAAGGAATAGACCAGTGATGTGATTGATTAAACAGTGCAAGTAGAAGAAAGCCAACAGACAAGCAGTGAACATAATCAGCTGCTTAACAGTAAGCAAACAGACACTGGAGAGTGAGTAAAGTATGCAAGGCTACCTCTGGTTCAGAAACAAGTGACATGCTAAAGGTGCTCAATTTTTTTGTGTGAACATAAACTAAGCTTTAGGTCTCACAGTTGCAAATTGCAGGGTCACAACTGCTTGTACCCATGACACAGTGGAATCCTGAAGGACAACAAGTAGTGAGAACACAAGTCCAATTTGCTGCACAGTGACAGGCAGTTTACCTATCAAGTTCATGAACCCTTACCAATCAACAACCTCAGCTCATTATTTATGAAACTATTAACTACCTGTTTGCCCCAGCCTTTAATGTAGGCCGAAGCTCTCTAGGTAATGAAAACCCAAATAATAATGTCATAGAAGAAACTGTTGCTTTGTTATGGAGTTCAGGGTTTCAGCTTTGTTACTAGGGTGGTAACTGCAGTAACAAGAGATGCTGTAACTGCAAAAACTCTTTTTGCAAGGAATTGCTGGGTAATTTATCAGAGGAAAAGTTCACTTTCTTCTACAAGAAGAAAGTGTTTGTACTAACATTAATAGTTACAGCTTTTGCACACTGCTTTCCTTTCATAACATGATTCTCTATTTTGATCACAGATAAAGACAGCTAAAAGGGCTGAGTTGTGGGAGACATGGTGTATTCCTTAACACAGCTACATAAACCCTTTTGTGTTAGCTCTGACCCTTTTTTGAAAGAGTTATTCACCAGCCAGGAAGAAAAAAATTTCCTTTCACTATGATCATCTGAATGACAGAATCTTGCTTCTGATCCAAAATGGGTAATTCAATAGATTGTCCCCATTCAAGTAAATGGACCTCCAACAGCAGATCTAGAATAACAATGACAGATATTCAGAATTTCTTGTTTTTAACTGTCAAAGAGATGTTCAAATCTACCTCTTCCTCTCATACTGCAAGAAATCATTGTCTTCTGATATGTAAACAAAGTTAAACTACTGCCCAGACTCCAGAAACTTTGACTTGAGAAGTGACTTACTAATTAATATAACTATAAATTAAACAGAAATCTTATGACCTAATTACTGCTCAGACAGATATTAGCTTCCCTTGGAGGTTAGGAGTCTCTTGTTCTTTTTTGAATACTAAATTTCAGAAGTCTGTGTTCCTGCTATTACTTACACTCCTCCATACCTTATGAGCATTAAAAAAAATACTAAAAACTGAAAATCACTTGATTTTAGTCCAGGAAGAAGGAAAACCCATGAGTGCACATTCTGCGAAAAAGTCAGACTTACTGGAGAGCTACTGTACATATCCCTCAGTAGGGTACAGTCTTGGTCCTATTTCACATTTCAGTGATATTCTGGTTTAAAGGCACACGTGGTAGATATACAGACTGCACTAGTTAAAACATCTCCACTTGTATTCAAACATATATCATATAGCAAGGTCTGTCTGGAAGTTTAAGGTATGGAATTATTTGGCAATGGTGTGACATACCATTGTATACACTGGCAGATCCCCCAATCTTCTGTTTCAGACAGCTACTGTTCCAGGGCAGAACCTGCAGGAAGATCTGTCCCACTGTTTCAGGTCTCTCCTTTAATCTCAGCTTTTAAAAACTGAGAATATGTAGGGAAGAAAAATAAAACTCTTTTGCTTTACTATAAACCCTTCAAACTAAAAAAACCCACATAACCCCCCAAAAAACCCAAACTAAAACCAAAAACAAACAACCCCCACAAAAACCCAACAAAAACCAAAAACCCAACAAAACCCCTCAAACCCTACAGGAATAATCACCTAAATACATTATTTTCAGTTGCCCAGTACCAATCATTACCATGAATCTGAATGTCTTTCATGTTGCCAGTTTAAGTGTTTGTCTCTCCACTCCTTTTTTTCTTTTTAAATTTCCTTTGCATGCATGAGCTTACACATTGTAATCAGTTACCTGAACATGGGTTTGTACATAAGTGAACCAATTTCACATGACTGCCAAGATTTGGCCATGTAAAGATGACAGGAAGTTTTTGCAGCTCTGATTAAAAAAAAGCATGCACAAATGTATGTATCCATATAAAAGAGACAAAATGTCTTCCAGGCCTAAGTAGCATCTATTTTTTTCACTTTCAGAAAAGCATAAAAATTAACAAAAGGATTTTCACCGTATTCAAAAATGCCACAGAAACTTTTTAATGCAGAAACAACTTCTGGGAGAATAGAGAATATCCTCTCTTCAACAGTGACACTGAAATTAGCATAGAATAAACAGCTTTTTGATCTCATCACATCAGATTTGCAACCAAAAGAGGAAAACAGTGGCACCCATTGTGCTGAATTTAGCCTCACAGTCCCTTGTTATTTCATCTCATCTCAAGAATGAGATAGGAAATGATTCATACCGACTCTGAAATCCAGATAGGGAAAGTGTCAACCACCCACACACCTGAAAGAACAGACACAGTGCAATAAATTTGTTTTGCTCTGTGCTGGTTTTGGCTGGGGTAGAGTTAATTGTCTTCACAGTAGCTAGTATGAGGCAGTGGCTTGGATTTGTGCTGGAAACAGCATTGATACAGGAATGTTTTAATTACTGCTGAGCAGTGCTTACAGAGCTAAGGCCTTTTCAGCTCCTCATACCACCCCACTAGCCACTATCATTAAGCTTTCAATGGTCTTGATATTCTCAGTGACTCTTTCTGCCCCGTATCGCTTCAGAACTTACTGAAGTACCACAGTTGTTCCCTTTATTAACAAATTAAGAAGCAAAGAAAAGAAGTCTGGAAAGTTTTGAATTGGATATTTTGGTTCTACTGTTAAATTTGTTCACCACAAACTTCATCTTCCCTAATTTTCCCATGTTACTCCCATATGTATTTTACCAACTTATTTCCCAACATTAATTGCATTCAAGTGGCAAGTGAGTTTCAGCAAACAGCTGGAATTCCTGAGGAGCCATCACACTGGGAGATGTGTTGCAAGCGTGAAGCACAAAAACCCAAACAGACTCCTCCCCACCTTGGTTTTTTAAGGTGAGGTAAGACAACAACCAATCATCAGCATGAAAAAGTCCTGCCACTTTTCTTCACTGGAGGTATCTCTAGATGAGACCAGGGTCACCTCATACTGGGACAATGAGAAATTATTGCTTTCAGCACTCCAAAAGCAGAATTATACACATGCTAGGCTCAGTCACTGAAATTCAGGGCTTGGTCTATTCATGTGACCTGATACCAATTAGGCACAGGAGAAAAAGGGTTCTGAACTACAGTGACAGAGGTACCAACATATATTTATTTTATTTATTTATTTTCTCCCAGCTCTCACATAGAAGAGGGAACAAAGACCATCTAAGATTCTGGGAAGCTGGAGACAATGGATACAGCATTCTGCACATCCAGAGACTAAACATTCCTTGGCACCATAGCCTTCAAACCTGGCACTGATAGGCCAATAGATTCAAAATTGCAGTGATCTCAGTGGAAGGGAAGAATACACTGAACTCTTCCAGCTCCCAGACAAGACAGAAAACACCCTTAGTTTCTTCATATGTTACATCATTATTTGACTTCATAGTTACCAGCAAAAACTGGGATCTTACAAGAAATAAAAATGCAAGAAAGTGTGTAAGTAGACCAGCTAAAGCATACCATTCTTCAGTATCCAGTGTCTTGTTTGTAAAACACCAGAATGACGTTAAATGTTTAAAAAACAACAACCAACAAACACTCAATGTTTGTGTCAGGTACTATATTTCATTTTAACACTTCTGAATCACTAATGAACTAATCCACACAGTACCTGTTATTGTTTCATATATTCAATTGATTTTTTTATATGTTATGTCAGAAAGAGCTGATACTGATTAGTGGAGAAGAATGTGAACTGTTACATCAGCCAACTTCTGAATGATCCTGTGAAATACCAGGCAAAGCACATTTAGAAGAAAACAGTGTCCCTTCTTCATGTATTTTTCCCTTTACTTCTTTTTAAGCTACTGCTATTTCATTTTTTTCAAAATCCCTTAGCAATGAAGAAAGTGATTACAAGCCCTTGTCTCTGCTCCCACTATACCAGAAGCTTTTGTGATAAAGAACTTCAGACTTTGAACATGCTGAAAATTAAGATAGACTCATTAGTGCTACATGTATGTGTGTTCAACACTTGCTTTACACACTACAATACCAGCTGATTCTCTGGGTGTTATTTTTCTGTGTTGCCACACATCACTTTAATGCTGGACTTAACTATAACTGCTTACATGCTAATTACCAACTTGTGTTGCAAAAGAGATGCAAAAGACTCCAGAAAGCAAACCAGAAAAATGGGGTATGGTTTTTCATTCTTTTATCCTGCAGCTAAAGCAAAGAAATAGCTACAAGCTGTTGAGACTGATGATTCCATGTTACTTTTCACAACAGATTTCAGAGCAGTGCCATTTAAAAAAAATAAAGCTTTATGTTTACTTTACAACATAGTCAAACACTGACAGAAATGGACTGCAGTTTTCTTATCTACTTCAAAGGTGAATTATGAACCACCGTTATTCATAATGCAGATGCCTCAATGTCCTTCATTTTGAGAACATTAACATGTACAAACAAAAAGCTGTCATGATACGAGAAATACCAGAAGAAAAAGAGATATATTTTAAAGTTCTTACTGTTCAATGAAGTTGAGCCAAGTACTAGTCTCCACTGTCACCTCTAGGCATGATGTTTCTGAAAGAAAATTTTAAAATTAACAGCATAAGGTATTCCCTTTTTCAGGCCCTTTAAGAATTGCACCAACATTGAATCATTAGCTACTGGTTTTTTTTGTTTGTTTATTTGTCGGATTTTTTGTTTCTTTGTTTTGTTTTCCTTGTTTTGTGTTTTTGTTTGTGGGGTTTTTTTGTTTGTTTGTTTTGTATTTCGGGGGTTTTCTTGTTGTGTTTTTGTTCCTTTTTAACTTTGTTTTTCATTTTCTTTTTTTGTGGTTTGGTTTTGTTTTTTCTTCCCTCAGAAACAGTTACACTTCATTATCATCATTGTGGGTGCATGTGCAAGAAGTAAATTGAGTCTTTGTGGTGTCTGAGGAGCCTTACTGTGCTTTCAAGCTATATTTGTATTATGTTTACTGTCAGAACTGATTTCCAAGGGGAGGGAAAAAAAAAAAAAGAAAAAAAAGAAAGGTGCTTGAAACTCACCAGGCTGCAGCAGGTCTGGTCCACTCTGTCTGGTTCGAGAAGCCAGTGCTTGCCCTTTTCCCACCAGGTTACTGTAATTTGCCATAGAGTTGTTCAAACCATCTGGGAAGGGGACCCAGGCCAGCCTGGCAGCACCTCTAAAACTGCTGTTTCCCCTCAATCTGCCATTTTGTGGCCCTTTGCACATCTTTTCTTAAGGGAAACTTTGCTTTATTTTCTCCACCAGGCCCCACACAGCCCCTCACTCCTGCAAGGTGCTCTCTAGCTGCCCAGCCAGCACGCCTGCTCTTTCTAGGCCAGCCTCAGTGTGTGAGGGGGGCCTGCCTCTTCTTACTGCTCCTGGATCTCCCCCCAAAATCCCACAGGGCAGTTATCCACCCATCTGCTCACTGGGGCTTTCATGCTGACCCCCAAAACACTGCCTGGGGCTCATGGACTGACCCCCCCCCAAGGAGGCTTAACACCCTATGACAGGGCCTGCCTGCTCTCCCGCCATAAAGCAGAAAGAAAGCTTTACAGCCCTGGCTAACGCTGTGTTTTATCAGAGCACAGACTGGAGCTGCTGACACTTCTGTGTGGAGGCATCACACACAAGGCAGAGCAAACACAAAAGGGGCATTTTTTAAAGGCACCTCAGCACCTTCCCTGCTCCTCCCACTCCACCTCCATGTGACCAGCTCCAGGGGCTGTGTACAAGCCCCATTACCCAGAAGAGGAGCTGAAAATAGTCACCCAGGCTTTTCTGCCTGCTTCTAGCACCTTCTCTACCACTTCAGCAGCTTCAGCTGTGCTGAGGGCAGCCATGCTGCCTCCCTCTGATGCCTCAGCCTGTCAGCTCTCAGAGACTGCCAGCTCAGGTGTTCCAGGAGACATCTTCCTGACCTAAATGATGATGGCCTAGAAGGAGGAAATTAATGTAGTGATCAAAGAAGTTTCCTCAGGCTGCAGTTCTTTCGTTTAGCTCGTTACAGTGTGAGCACTGTCAGAGGCTCTCTCTGCAGATTAGAAGGGGTTTAGTCTGCTTTGGCAGAGGGGCAACAGGGCTACCTGTTCTGCACATCATGAGTGGTTTTTATCATGTTGGTAGCTGCTAAGACCTCACATTGCAGAGAAGAAACATCTGGAGAAAAGGCCTGGAAATCACATTAGAAGCCACTTTGGGTTGCCTGAGGAAGTATGCGGTCATTCCCTGACAGGCCTCCCCACACCTCACACATCTTGACTGATTGCAAGCTTCTGACAGAAGTAGAAACCTAAAAAAGTACTGGGTTTGTACAAGCATCATCGAAATTGGAGCATTGTTTCACCTTTTTGCATATACCAGCATGTTTCTAACATAAACCAGCCATTGCATGCTGCCCCTTGGACAGCGAGGAGACGTGCAGGGAAGGAGGTGGAGCATCAGAGCCATCGCTGTGAGAGGATTTAGGGACAAAGCCCCTGTCTTTGCCTCAAACCACATTATGTAATTTTACAAGAGAAATAACTTGTTCATTTATTGAGAATTAAAAAAAATTCTTTAGCATCTTGAAAATAAGGTCTTAGGGAATTGACACATTTGAATAAAATATGTTGTCATGGAAGGACGGTGCCATACAACGTGGAAATGAAGCTCGTGCTGTCTCCCTGAGTGCTTGGAAAGAGATTCAAAATGTCTGTGAGGAGGACGCTCTGTCAAGTTTGTTTTAACAGGGAGAGGGCCAAAACCTACAGTTCATTTACAGGGTGCCCTTGGTGGAAAATATTTGCCTTCAAGATTTAGAGTAAGTACCAGGACTCTGGTTAGCAGAGACTGAATGCTTTGCTGACTCATACTATATATAACAAAAGCTTAAAAAAATAGAATATATCTAGTTCACGAGGTCTCTTGATACTGTGTTGTAATTTAGTTCACCAACAGCCTTTATTTAAAGTTGGATTACATGACTCTGTTATAATGAGCTAAAAAGTGCACGGATAAGCAGCTATTTCTGAAAATGTGGCTCCCTATCAATGTATATTTTGCCCAGCCTGTATATCTTAATTGAATTGAAATGAGCATGGGACCCTAGGGTTTTTTAGGTCTAGTGAGGCATTAAATACTCCAAAAGCAAAATAAAAAATGAAAAAAAACCCCACTTCTCCAAACTATTGAACCTTATTGCTGTAGCTCTGGGCACAGCAATCCTACCACCTAACAAATATTCACAAAACCAAAAACATTGCTTACAGCTCTTCACAGTCCATACCTACAGCCTTTAGGTCTTCATACCTGTAATCTTACTTATCTCCTGCACCTTTGATGCATCCATCTTTCTGTCTTAAGTGCTCCTGTCTCCTCTTCAAATTGCCTAACATATGCTCTTTTTTTTTTTCCTTTTCTTTTTGAAGCCTCTTTTCCCCAGAGTACATCTGCGTTGACTGAAGACAAACACAGTTTCGGTGTTGGTAATGAACCATTGCCCTCTGTGTTCAGATGGGGGTCTATTTTACTTATGTCCAGGTAAGTCTGTCTCTGTTGGAGTTGGATTATGTAAAGATGTCTTGTAAGATTTTTTAATAATTTCTTTTGTGTACATGGCTGCATATATCATATTGAGTAGCTATACTTGCTGTTCTGCATATTAAATACACAACGAATTGAAACTGATGTAGAGGAATGATCTAGTTCAAAGTAAATACCAGGAGTTAAACTCCTTTCCCAAAGTGAATCTCTTAAAAGCTGTTGATTTCAAAAATTGTTCTTGTTCACTACCATACTCCCTGCCTTGGGCTGATACCAAGTACCAAAGCAATCCTGAATACTCTGAGCCACTGATCAACCTATTTTTGACTGAAATTTGGAGAGCCCACTGGATTAGCAATTAGAAGAAAGATCTCAAGTCTTGGACGCTTCCCCAAATTAGAGCAGAACCTCTGAATATTTTTGTTTGCCAATCACTCTTGGATGATACTATTTACATTGTCACAGAGGGACTATTATTGATCACCTTCCATTACCATCATTGTTATAGAGTCAATCAAAAACAAGCAGCTTGGTAACATTCAGACTCCAGCTGTACAAATGTTCTCTTTTTGGGGCTCATTAGTTTTTTCCAGCTGGCATCTTTTCAGCTAGAAAAAAAGCAGTGGTGTTTTCCTTGAGTACAAACAAAATTATAATAAAATATTTTGCATAAACTTGAATCCAAATTAACTAAAGATGATCCACCTTAAAATACAATCAAAAGAAGTCTTGTTTAGGCACTAGAACTACAAGTGATGGACTTTCAAGATGTATTCTTTTTTTTTTTCTGTATTTTGATATTCAAATCAAAGATGATTGGTAGTGGGTGAAAATGCCCAGACTATGGAATAGTTTTGAAATCAAAGACTGAAGAATTTCATTATGTTAGAAGGAGTTGTTGCCCACAAATTAAAGTATGTTAATTCAAGGGCCAAGCAGAATAAATTGATGAATTGTAGTGTAGAGCTGGACATAGAAAGGAAGGTCTAACTACTGTTGTGCATTACTAAATTAGTTTAATCTATAAGGGAAAGAATATTGATTTCATTCATCTCAGTCAGTTGCTAGTATGACTGGAGAATAATCCAAATACAGTGACATCAGCTGTACAAATGATGGCACTGTAGAAGAAGATGATGGCAAGAAAAGGTGACCCAAGAGTGATAAATTTAATTTCATTAGAAGAGATCAAAACCAGCCTGTCTTTAACAGAAGGTAGAGTGGGATCTGCAGATTCTATTGTTTCTTAAGTCTATGATAACCTTTGTAATGTCTATGGGGTTTAAGTTATAGTTGATTTTTCATTTTACTTATATATAACCAGGACACACAGATCAAAAGAGTGATGACATGAGATGCTGACTTTGGATACCTGCTGGGGTAAGTCAGGAGAAACTCTATATATCAAAGCAGTTTACATAGTTGTAATTAAGTATTGACATAGTACATAGGTGGAGAAATTGCTTACATAGTTCAGCAATATGGGCCTGATTCAAAATCATATTGAAGTAAATGAAAATATTTCCAAATCACATCAGTAAGTTTTGGATTAAGGTTTTATACCAAGTTACAGTGAAGTGACATAGATATGTAGTTGTTCTTTTTGTGAAGAACCTTTTTATTTTTTGAATTTGAAATTTTGAGAGGCAGGTTTTTTCCTAAACTTTCTTAAAGTAAGATATGATCTTCCTATTTTTCCACCTAAGGACTCAGTGTGGAACAACTTGACCACATGAATAACCAACTTGAAGTAACTAGATGATCTATTTGCTTAAAACTTATTATTTCTGGAAATTGTTGTCTCAATGACTTGAAACAATAAATCAGATACCACCACAAATAACAAGAAACTAACTCATATATTCATTGTACTTGGTACAATTCTGAATAGTTAATACAATTCTGAATAGTTACATTTCAAGGATACTAAAAAATCTGATCTCATGAACATTTTCTGCCGAACCTGAAATTTCTTACCTCGATGGTCTCAGCTTCATTTCAGTTAAGGATATGCAAGAAAGCCCAGACTCAATATATTTCTTGTAAGCCAAACGAGTTTTTGTTCCACACCCTATTTAAATATTAGGTCTCTGAAGTAAATGGCTAGAAACCTTTTTGTATAGTCTTATTTTGCTACAAAGGCAACTGGGCCAGTTTATCAGAATATGACCACAGGCATATGTACAAGAAGCAGGATTGACTACACATTGTATTTGTTCATGGTTGCCAAATAAACAGGCATGAGGAGGAATAAAGAAGACAATAATCCTTTAAGGAAATCCTGAACACATAACAATATATCTGAAATCTAAATGTTTTTCTCTTTCTTGTTTGTTTTGAAACAATCTCTTAGAAGTACAAGTCCAGGGTTTTGTTTTAGAATCAGCTTTTTTGAATGAGTAAATATGAGTCAAACGTGTGAATTCAAACCAAAGTATGAGGGATTTAGTCTCTGTTGAGTCAACGGGATTGAAATAAATCAGTCTGGTAGGTAAAGCTTTATGTAAGCACCAGAGTCCCCACAGAAACAGGTATTTACCTTAAAATATTTGCTTACCTCCAAGTCCAATGTGTTGTTTCTTTTCTTGTCACCACTAACAAAAACATTTCACACACTTTCTATCTCTTTGTGGGTTTACATTGTGTTCTCCTCACATATTTTCACATTTCATATTACGAATCTTGTTCATGTAATTGTGAATCTTAGGTAAAATCTTCCTTTTATTCCTTTTGTCTGACCAGTATATATCTAGAAGATATAATTTCTTTGGCTTAATTTTCAGAGATTCTGAGCATCACAGAGCCTCACTGAAGTAAGATATATCAGTCAGGCCAAGAAAGTAACAAGATTTGTCCCTAACCTGAGACACCTAAATTTACCTTGAGGCACCATTATGTCTTGTGCAATAGATTATTGGGGAAAGTCTTGCTGGGTGGGTGGCCCCTTCTGTGGTTCCCATACCTTAAATCTCTGTTTCATAAAGAAGATCATACTGATACATCTCAGAATCTAATCATGGTAGCAGGACTTATTTAGCTTTTAAAATGTATTTTTACTACTAAACAATGCTAACACTGAAGGCAGTGGCCTCCAAAGTACAACAAAAAAACATATGAAAAGTATTGTTTTTTTCAAGGTACAAAATGGAGTTCTGATGTTTAGAGTCCCAGTATTTAAGATATCAACAACAACTGTTCTCTGACTTTAAGAGAGCAGCCAGAAAATAGTTTGGGTGCTGTTAATATTTATAACCTGCAGTATTTTGTATTTGATAGAAAACATTTAATTACCTGATCTGGATCTACAATCAGTGACAACAAATCCAATAAATCCTGATTTTGGTGGAAATGGTTTACAGTTCTTCCTATATCATGAATAAAATTACAAGATAACTAGCTCAGCTTGATGTTGGAGCTGAAATCCTTATCATTATAATTGACTCAGATATTACATCTTGCTTTAATATTTGCAAAAATGCAAAGTAATTTAAACAATTATCTTTATTAAAGAAAATATACAGAGCAGAGGAGGAATGGGAAAATAGGAAAAAACATAGAAAGAAGAGTGAACAGGAGAGAGAGTGAAAGCTAAGGGAAAGTGCATTACTGCTGGATTCTGCCAAAGGGCAAAAAAGCAGTTTCCATCCAGGCAGCTTCCAGTTTTCCTATTATTCAGAGCTGTGGCTGCTGTTTCTCCCTGCTAAACCAGCATGGCAGCTGTGTAAACTCCACTTTAAAACCTGGTATTTCACATGTTCACTTGGCATTTAAGGTCCATGAGGTTCTTCTTGGGTAGATTAATCTATACACCAAGCAGTCCTTTCTGGAATGGTAGAAGTGCCATAAAGGTCAGTCCTTATCTTCCAAAGCATTATTAGATCAAATTAAAATCTGTAAGTTCAAGCTGATAAAGTCAGCAAAACTGAAATGCTATTTACCACCCTCTTTGTTCACCACATCCCTAGAAGTATGAAGACACTTAGCATCTGCCAGAAGGGTCCTGATTATAACTATGTTTGAGGCAAATCCATCCTGGAAGTATCTTCACCCCTAGAGAAATAAAAAAAGAAAATTAAAACGTAACAGTGTGACTTTAAAAATGTATTTTAGGCCATGTCTTGAAACATGTCAATTCTGGCCACTCCTTTGTTTCTCAAGTTCATCCCTAACAGTTTCAGCACATCTTAGGAGGTCTAATTATTTAAGTCTGAAGATTTTTATATTCCAGATATATTATTAGGTGTTATCATTTGTTTGGCCTCTCAAACTATGGAAAACAACCAGCACAATTCATAGCTTTCAATGGCATTTATAATTCTGTATTTAAAACATCATTCTGTAGCTTAAAGTCTATGTATTCCATTACACTGAAGTCAGCATTGGCTTGTAGCTCGTTGTCATCTCAGCTGACTGACTTTTCATGTCCCTTCTTAAAGTATCAGTGTTGCCGCATCCTTCTGGGAGGCTGCCTATAGAGACTGCTTATTGTACCTCTAACCATACAGTTCTTGCACAGATTATCTTACAGATATCTCCAGCACTTCTGTTACAGTGTACTGAATCACTTATCCTGGAAAGCCAAAGTCATGGGGAGAAAGTATTTACTCAGACAATGCATATTAATTCAACAGTAAGAGACTCTGATTAACACAGTAGAACTGTGTTCCTTTGAATGTTCTGCATTTTGAAACCCAGTCATCAGTAATAGAGATTCCAGTTCTGTTTAAATCATGAAAAAGGCCTCTGTTGCCTTGCTAAACAGGACCTGGGCAGTCAGCCTGCAACTGTCATCCAGCTGAACTTGCTAGACATTGGCAAAAGATAGAGCAGGCTAAAGAAAGTTTCTCAAGCCCATGAAAGAGTAATTTCCTTTCCATCTGCCATTGTGGAACATGTTTTGCTTTTCCCAGCCAGCAAATCTTGTCAATGCCTGGAAAAATTATGCCTTCATAGTATCACTTGGCCTGTGGTTCTTCTGAGCTCATTAGCAGCACACTTTTCAGGAGCTTTTGCTCCAGCCACTTCCCTCAAAAGTGTCACCATGCTATAATTTTAGTGAAAAGAAGGAAAAAGCCAGTGTAGTTATGTGAAGAATTTGGCTGTGATGCTAATTTGAGATGCTGTTTTGAGTTATAAAATTCACAGGTTCTTAGGACACCCGGTTCAGACAGTGTGACTTTTCATCAGTATGACCAGTTCCTCCTTACATCTTTGTTTTGCCTTTACACCCAAAGACCACAAAGTGGTTGCATCAGCTGTTTAGTACATCCTCTAGTCTGACAAGGTGAACATGGTGGGAAACACAGTTTGCTCAGGGATGTGTGATCTAGTCTGAACAAAAGAGGAAGTTTAACATTAAATGTTATCTGAGCTGTTTCAATTAAAAGAAAAAGCAAAACTATGAAAATTCTCCTTTTATGACACTTGACACTTCTTTTTTTTTTTTTTTTTTTTTTCTTTTTTGGTCCTTTTATTTGATCAGAATAGAGAGAAACAAAATATATATTTTAAAAAACAGTCAAGTGAAAACTGAGTGGAGAATTGTTTCCAACTCTATCAGTGGATAAACACCAGGGAAATAGAATTGTTGCATAAACAAAAGACCATATTTATACAGGAGCAAATGGCTATGAATACATTTAAGAATTCATTAAAAGAAGGTTTCTAATCTTAAGAGGGATCAGATGTAAGAACAGCTTTCTAATAAAGCTTTGTAATAAACTTAAGGTATTAAGCTTGATCTGTTTATGATCATGGTTATTACAATAGCTGAGACTGACTTGATATTTTAAGGGGTCCCTTGCAGAACTAAATCCTGTATTGTCATTTTTATATGCTGATGGCCTTGACAAAATGAAATTTCCAAGTAAAAAATTATAGGGGAAATCACATATGAAAGTTAAATTTTTGACTACGTGCTGTTTTCCTTTGCAAACTCAGATATGCAGATGTCTGTGCATACACATGGCTTATGTTGCTGATCACGTTTAACTATCTACCCTAGCAACAGAAATTGAGACTAATTCTAGGCCTTCATGGCACCAGACATCTACTGTCTCACACACAATGGCCAACAGGAGCTCTGAATCCTCTTCAAACATATCACCAAAACAGCTTGCCATTAAAAGAAAGAGCAATGTTGTGTACCTTAGGATATAATTTTTGTATTTCTGCAACACAGCTGCAGCAGCCTTTAACACATTCAGGGTGGATTCCTGGGAGGAACAGCTGTGGTCCTTCTCTGTGTATGTTCTTATTTTAAGTAGAAATGTAAACAGTTACAGGAAGATTTGGCACTAACAGATATAACTAACAATGCCTTACTGTTAGGATTATTTATTGTGTTGATACTACATCCATTTTTTGCATTATGCTTTTCGTTACTACTTCATTTTCAGTTTTGTACCTCTTTAGACAGGTATTTAGAAAAGATATGGGGCATTTAACATAGTATTGCATACACAGACAGAAATATCTCCTTTGATTAACTCTGTTTTTCTGGCAGAAAGCATTTGCTTAAGCAACGAGCAGTGCTTTCTGTTGTGATGCCCTCTTTGTACACCACTGTGGCAATGGCTGCTTCTTGTGTGTGATTTCTGTAATGCCCAGCACATCATGTGTGTTCTTGGAATCAAGATCATGAATTGATTGATGGTAATACCAACAACAGCAGTAACAATACTTATTAATTTTTTGTTAGGGACATGAAATATTTTGCCAAATTCTTTGTACTTCATCTGTGCAGTATACTTGGCACTAAGTTAGCTGAGTTTTAATTACTGCTTCTTACTGGGTTCAATAACTAACATGTTTGAAAGTCCAGTCAATTTCTTAAGCTATATTAGCTTAATGAGGCATATATAGGCCCCCTTAGTCCTTGCACTCACATGGCAATTTTGTGATTAATACTACTTAATGACACATCAGTGCTCATTTGAAGTGAATGATGAAAATGCTCCTCCAACCCTGATAATGAATATGCTAAAGCAACATTCAAGCAAGCCATCAGAGAGGGAGAATCTAGATAAACATGCCTTACTTTTCTGTCGTGGCAAGTGGAAATTAAACAATATTTGATTTTATAGAATCATAGAATGTATTGGGTTGAAGTTAATAAGTACAGTTACTGCTGTTGTTCTTATTATCATCAGTCAAGTCATGATCTTGATTCCAAGAACACACATGATGTGCTGGGCATTACAGAAATCACGCACAAGAAGGAGTAAGAAAGCCTCATCAATAAGCTCCCCTTGATTGGGCGGCCTGTAGTAGACACCAACCACAAGGTTTCCTTTGTTGTTTTGATCCCTGATTCTTACCCATAAGCTCTTGACCTTTTTGTGGCTATTCTTAAGGGACAGCTCTTCACAGTCTATCAATTTCTTAACATAGAGGGCAACACTGCCACTCTTACTTCCACTCCTGTCCCTCCTGAACAGTTTGTAGCCATCGATAGCCTCTCTCCACTCGTAGGATTTGTCCCACCAAGTTTCAGTAATGGCCACTATGTCATAGCCTTCCTGCAGCACAGTAGCTTCCAATTCTTCCTGTTTGTTGCCCAGGCTGTGTGCATTGGTGTAGAGGCACTTCAGCTGGACTGCTGGACGTGTTATCATCTTAGAGGGACATCCCTTTAATCCCCGAGGGTGTTCAATGACTACTATACTGTTGTTCTCCCATTCCTCTGACCCTGGCATGTTGTCCTGTTGCTTATCACTGATGATCCTAGCATCACCACCCCCTCCCCCCTTCACATCGAGTTTAAAGCCCTGGGGATCAGCCCTGCTATCTCTTGGTCAAGGATCCTCTTTCCTTTTTGAGACAGGTCTCTCCCCTTTGATATTAACATTCCTGGTGCTGTATAGGCTATCCTGTTATCAAAACAGTTCTTGCCTTCTAGTTTTACAATGTAGAAGGCCCAAAACAGATTTGACTGATTGCTTCTGCTTTCCAGATTGGTGTTCTCTCTCTTTTTTTATTTTTTATTTTTTTTTTTTGCTGCTTCCTTGGTGATGTATAAGAATGAAAGGTAGCAGTGAGTAAGGAAAGGGATATGAGCACAGCATTCATTAGAAAAAGATATTCTACATCCAACCATAGATCAGGTTTTAAAGACTGCATTAGAATATATTCAACCTTTTACTCTTTTCTTTTCTCAGCCTGATGATAATAGAATGGGACAACAGATTTGACAGTGTTTGTTCAGGGAAACTGGTCAGGCATGCAGTGTGAGCCAGAAACTCACATTTTAGGAATATAAGCTCCTGTTCCTCTGCCTTCTCTTTAGATAATTTGTGGTGTCTGTTTTTGAACTGTTGCTTTGAATTGTGTTGATATAGAAACAATGGATGCTGCAATTATATTTTGTACTTCTGTCAAAATTTTCATCCTAGGACCTCAAAGCACCATTAAAAATTACTATTTTTTCTCATACTTTCGGCAGATATGTTTACTCAGGTATCAAGATATTGGGGAATCTGTTTTACACAGCCTGTCCTTTGCTACTAATGCCTATCTTCATTATGGTGGAAAGATAGGGGAGTATTTGTCAGATGCTTTGTTCTCTCACAAATAGGCTTTGTGATGCACATGATAGTTCAGGGTATGTGAACCATTAGAGGATATATGCCTAACCCTGGTACCAGTCAATTGACTTGCCTTCTTTCTCAAGTGCAAGAAGCCTATACTTTGTGGTACAGAAAACCTTGCTTTTACTCCCTGTTGAATTACCAGTGGTAGAGAATGTTGCTTTGCCTTCTTCCCATTTCGTTTTGTGTGGTTCTGTGTGTCTGAGAAATATTACGGGCTTTATAAACACAGGGGAGAGACAAATCCTGTCGTCAGTGAGAAAGACTGACTTTTTATATAGCAGCAAGTGATGGAGAGAATGAGCTGAAAATAGGAAGGAATATGCACATTTGGGCTGTGTAGCCCTGCATACAACAGTGTGAGATGAAGCTATTGACAAGGATAAATACAGTTATTTCGTTGGATAAACAGTCCCAAAACTGGGAAGCTCTGTAATGTTTTATAGTGGGGTTGCACAGTAGCTACACATTAAAAAAAAAAACAAAAAAACCCCAGGAAACCTTAAGGGGGAAATCATAGTTACTTTGAAATCAGTAGCAAAACTCTCCTTAATTTAAATAGGTCCGGACTTCACTTTGAAAAAAATCACAGAATTGTAGGATAAAAGAAGTTGTAGATTTCAGAAAATAAAAATTCCTTACACTAAAATGTAGCAGACTGCAAAATAGTTGATGTGAGAAACATCTGAAATTCTATTCTGTGAGCTGATTAAAATTTCCTTGGACAAAGCCGTTGTGAATGTACTGCTGTGTGTTGGATGAAATAATAGGCCTTTTTAATCTTTTAACTTTTACTACACTGCTGTAATAAAATATATGAAAATCAATTCTTTCCAGTGGTTCAATGAATTATCTCACTTTACAAAGCTAGAAATGTACCAATTCACATGGCCATGTCCCTTTAAGGTGACGTTCTAATAAAGTGTGGTCAATTCCAAGTTTGAAAACTTATATAATCTTTTTTTTTTTATATTCAAATGGTTTCACACTTTTTTGACACAGTTAATATTGTAATTTTGTATCTTATGTGGTAGAGATCCGTGTTTTCTGGAGTTCTTTCTGGCTTTCTTGCAAGACAACCACAAAGCATAAAAACTGGGTGTCAATTCATTTTTATTTAATGTGAAAGTGGTATAATGATTGACGCAGGAACCTTGCTTCTGTTCCTGGTGAATGGAAGTTCAAAAGCAAATCTTTCAAAGAACTTAATTTTGAACCAAACATGATTCAGCACCTGAGGTGATGAACAGAATATAACTGGCAATGTGGCTTTACCTAAAAGTAAACTGAAGAAGATGGCATCTCTCTCCTGTGAAGATGGGCAGAGATAAGTAAAGTAGGAATGACCTTCATGCCAAATGAGTGCTTAGCAGGATTTACAACACCAGTTATTTATTGCAAATATAGAACTAGCATTATGCAATTGAGTTAAAAGCAATTTAGGCCTTTTAATATAAATTTATCAGGATGGAAAATTCAGGCACATCTTAAAGGAAATCGTGTCTAAAACCAGGGACATGACTAGAAAATGAGAATAAATGTAGGTAGGGTTGTAGCAGACTAACTTATGCAAGTTTGGTATAGTTCTGCACAGTGATGTTCAAAGGAAGATACACTGGAAACAAGTGCAGCAGGCTAGTAATACTGTCAGAGGGAAGGGGAATGGCTCTTTATGGTAGATGCTGCCTGGTGTTGGCTGTGCACTAGGGAGCCTGTTAGTGCAGCACTGAGTTCACAGACTTTGGCTTCATCTAAGCAGAGTTAGAGCCCATTTCCTATTACCATTTAGTTAATTCTTGTACTAGATCTCCTGAACACACCTGTTTTTTATCGGAAGATGAAGTTCACACACCGTGGACCCACCAAGGCAAATACAGCCAGGTCTCTGATGCTGTCTTACGTGTCTCAAGCTCAGTGTGGGAAGTCCGTTACTGTGCCTTCAAAAGTAATTTCAAAATGCAAATGCATTGGCTAACGATTCTTGTCTCAGAAAGATAGGCAATTTCCTTGCCCCGTACTCATTTATTTTTCATACAAAATGAAATATAGTGCAGACTTTTATTTGTTGACACTTATCAGCAGTAACTCAGACTCAACACTGACCTAAATTCTTCGTGCTCAGAAGCGCTGAAGTAGAAAATAATGAAAGCAGTGTTGTTTCTCAAATGCAGAACTTGAAACTGCTGGAATGGCTGCAAGTTTAAGGCCTCTGGTTTTACTGCTCAATTCCTTATAGCAAATTCTCATGTAGAAGAATTGACCTGTTTGCTAGATATTACTGTACTGAAATACATACCTAATATATTAGTGTCTCTCCTTTCCCCCAAAAGCCTTTGTTGTAAAAAAGATTGCGAATATCATTTATGGAGAAGTGAGAAACCACAGTTTTATGTCCAGTTGTATACTTTTCATGTACCTGTGGAATTTAGTGTTGAAGAACAAGCATTATGGAATATCTGCAAACAGTTGGGTGATGATGTTGTCTTGTGTGTTGCTGTTTTACTTTGGCCAAATGATTTAATCCAATGTTTGGAACTTAAATGTCTTGGTCTTCTGCTGCCTTCTTTACAAGAACGAGTATTTTTATGACAGAGAGAATTCTTGTTTATGGTGTTTGGTAGCTTCCTAATGTTTCATTTTAAGGATCATTTCTTTGAGAAACAACGAAATGACCTCATTAAAACCAGTGTTAGCATGTGTCAGTGCTCCCAAAAATCATCACATCAGCAATAGCAGTCTTCAGCAGTGACATTTTTATTTTACTAAAATAAATTACTCCAGCTGATGGTAATTAAAACGCTGTGTACAGCTTTGATGTCTCAGCAGGAAATCCCACCTTTCAGCCAAGAGGTTTCAGGGTAAGATATAGAAAACAATATGGTGACATTCCAGTGCCCACTGCACCCCCAGGTAGATTGGTAGGCAGCCACTATCTCTGAATGCTGATTTCTCTTTGATGTCTTTCTTCTGCTGTTTCTCTTCCTTCACTGTATTTACTGTAGCTGACCAACTACCGATTTCCCTCTGACATTAGGGTTCTTTTTATACACAAAGAGCTCTCTACCTGTCAAAGATTTCCTTTCAGTCCCCAGGGGTGAGAGAAGCTCAACAGAATGGCTGAAGAAAATAAATTGCTCGGGACTGTTCCCCACTGTGCTGAATCCAATACAGAAATACAAATGAAAGCAAATAGTGTAGCCAAAGACTGCCAGTACTGTGCTGCATGGAACGGCTCTGCACAGAAGCAGGCAGAGTCTTCACCTCTCTGGCATTCATAAAGGCCAGGGACAACCTGTCATGACTAGTGTTGTTGCTGATTTGAGCTGTGCTACCACAGTGTTCTTTGGCCTTCATCTTGGAGGCAAAAAATACATGCTATAACTTCAGTTTTATTTCATGACCTATCCAAAGAAAATTGAATTGCTCTTTTTTTCTTTTCAAAATGGTTTTGGAAGATTTTGGAGGACTGCGTATCAAATATGAGGACAACACTCTTTCTTAGTGCAAAATGTAATTCCACAATGCTAAGGATGAACTTTCTGCAACCTTCTTTACATTAAGGCTTTTTGTTCCATGGCAACATTTGTGTAGCTGATTCTTTCAGAGGTTCTTTAGAGGCAAAGAAAGAGATCAAAAAATATGAATGTTAGGAAATAGCCTGTTATTGCTGGGGCTAGGCATGGCCCTTTTCGCAGAGTGCAGGTGAGGGAGAGCCTCTGTTCCTTGGTCTGAATGTCTAGTAGTGTTATCCTGCTTCACAGAGCAAAAGTTTGGTCTAAGAAACAGACAGTGAAGGCCCTTTAGGAAAATGCACCGTATACAGTTTTGCTCCTGATGAGCATCCTGCTGTCCATAGCTAGGCTGGAGATAGATCTGGACAATATCTTTTTTTTTCTCCAAACAGCAACTATATATGAGGAGGCCACACATGGGTTTTGCATAATGCAGTGTGTGTATCATCAACTGTAGGCTGGGCATGTTTCATTTCCCATTGAAATGGTGTCAGCCTCCATAAGATGCTGGTCTAGCCCTAAGAGGTTTCTAGTGCTACTTCTGCCTTGAATAGGTGCTGCTCAAGGGAGGGGTAAGCTCTGCTGGGGCTCTGTCAAGAGAGTGTCTGTGCAGCAACACTTTGGAGTCAGCTCTGAAGAGAAGGAATGAAGGTGGAGGTTAAGCATTCTGCTAATACAGCTTTTTATTGCCTACTGAAGTATTCTGTTTCACATGGAAACAACTGCTTTGCCATAAGATGTATTTTAGTATAGTTACATCTGGGAAATATAAAAGAGCATGGGTATGTTAAATAAAGTGGGTGGTTTCATATACTGTAGGATATTCTGCTAATAGAAAGTGTCACTTTGCTAATGTAATTTTGTATTGTTCATACTTTCATATTGAATTTTCACTTTTCATAGAGCAATTTGTGTTTGATCTCATTATTATAATTTCCTAGACTGCCATACCTCACTGGAGAGTTGTTGGGTTGAGTATTTGGTCTAGTTTTATTTTCTTGTTCCTGCTGTTCCCTTCAGATGTGTCATTAAGTTGAGAATTTGATGTTCTATATTTTTAATCATTTGTATACCTTGGAGGGCTCATTAGACCTCGTTATTTGAAAGTGTGTGTGTGTCTAGAGAGACTGATAGACAGATAGCATATATATTATGGTTTATATTTGTATGTTTGAGGGGGGAAGATAATGAATGAAGTCCTGCATGTAAAGCAGGAAACTTAAATATGTAATTGCTAATTAATTAATGTTGAAATAAGAAGGAGCTTGTATCCTGAGTTCCTTTGAAAATCAGGCTACTCATACACTTTGCTAAGTATGGACTAAGGTATTTAACTTCATATTCTTATGCGTGAGTGAGCTACTCCTCTAAATGGAGGTGTGCACATATATGAAAAGTTACATCATTCTATAAACATTTCACATAACACATCAATATTATGTAAGGCCTAGTCAAGGATACTATTGGATATTGGGAAAGAATGCCTCTGAAAATAATACTATTTATATTTTGAAAGTTGTGAGAAATCAACATTCAGACTACAGATTTCTTGTTATTGTTATTCTCAATGTCTGCAACACTGGGAAACCTGGACTTCATTTGCAACCCAATTGAGCTGTCATCATTTCATCATTACAATCATGAAATAGAGAAACATGATTTCTTCTTTCCCTAGGAGTTTCATTTTTTTGTTGTTCTCTCTGTGTAATTATTCTTGACTTTTCTGGTTTTCTCTTTTTTTTTTCTTTTTTTTTTTTTTTTGATAATGCATAGAGCATACTTAGAGAATCATAGAATTGTTTAGGTTGGAAAAGATCTTTAAGAACAGAAGTACCTCTCCTGTATATTCTCTATGTGCTTTTTTTTTCTACCATCTTTTATTGTTTTTGTTTGATTTCCTTCCTTATCCCAGCCACTGCAGTACCAAAATTCTAGACCAACCTTTGCAGAAGGTATCCTGACTTCATTAAACTGTTCCTTGTAGCTCTTCGTGCAGTCTGGTGGATGAGTTGTTTGTAGTTCTGTTTCCATGTCAGAAAAACTTCTGGAAGCTTGAGGTGAGCCCCAGTTCTAGTTACATGTGAAAAAGCAGCATTTTCAGACAGAAGAAATTAATTCCATAGCAAATGATATATTATTTTTCACTGCAGGGCTTTCTTGTTATGATAAAAATGGCCCTTAAATGGCACAGTTCCCCTGTGAACAAAATGGGAAAGCTCTGAGGAGTAACTCTTATATGAATATAGGCCATTCGTTCTGTGAACGTCAGTGTTAGCCAGCCTACAGATTTCTGTCATCTCTGCTTGCATTCTGCTGTAAAGATGCAGTTCTGTTCATTTGTGTCACAGAAGCAAACATTTTCATGTCTTTCGTAGACATCTTCTGATATCATTGGCATAAGCTTTCTTCCCCAGATTGCCTATGGGTTTTTTTTACGAGTGCTCTCCAGCAGCTTCAGATGACTGGATCTCTCTCCCTTGTTGTGGCATGGTACGATGTTCAGGACAACAAAATCAGGATATACGTGATGTTTGGAGGTAGTCTGAGATCAAAACAGGATGACTGTTTCTCTCTGTGTGGGAACGTTAGCTCTGCAGCACATCTGATATATGAGTGTTTGTCTCTCAGTATTGCCAGATGGGTATAAATCTGGGCTCTCAGGATCTGGAGTGCTGAATTTTTCAGGATGGCATTGTGAGAATATTAGCTGCTAGCTGCTAAACTCTCCATTCACTAAGAAGGCTGCTCTTGATGCTTCCTGATAAGCTATGTGAAATGTTTGTCATTTTTACTTTTCTTTATTTTTTTTCCCCCAAATTTACTTGCCACTGTTTATCTTGCCTAGGATTTAAAACTGCATTCGCTTTAAGCTAGGGGAAATAACATGTAAGTAAACAACATAAAAATCAACTCCGTGATCTCAACAACATTTTTGCTAATTAAAACTGTCTCCACATTTTCCCACTGCTGCTATACTGCCTAATTCAATGTAGGATTGTTAAGAACAATCACCTAAGTGTATTAGTTTTTATTTCTGCTTCTTCAATATAGGATTTAGCTGTAAGCTTCCTGCAAAGTAGAGCAAATACTCATGTCAGGATGTACAGTACTATCAATCAGTTTATTACCTCTTGTTCTTTCTGAGTTTTTGATTGCAGTCGTAAACACCAAGACTCATTAAGCTTTTTTTCACTTTTGTTTCCCTGTGCTTGGAGCACACTTAAAAAATAAAGATTTCAACCTAGGTAAAACTTTTTGGAACACATTTTGAAAATCAGTCCAGGTTCTAATTCAGCAGAAAGACTTTGTGGTCTTTCAGGAAGTGCTTAGCTCTGCACACAAACAGTTGTTAATTGTCAGCTCTCAGAGTAAGGGACAAAAACGGAAGGAGAGCTCTTTGATTAGAGTAGCACTAATGCTGGCTGGTTTTGAATAGAAGCTTATGATGTTAGATGTATCTAGAATGAGAAATACCCCCCCAAATTTAAGTTTGAAGATGCATAGTCTGCAGAAGTTTTGTGGTGTAAAATAATTTCTGCAGATTAGAGTACTTTGCAGGAAAAGAGGAAAAAACATTATCTTATATGCATTTTGTAGGATGACAGGAGACTGTCTATGTAGGATTGTGCTCCATTCTTTTTATGTCCCTCTCTGAATTTTGTGTTTTCTTTCTCACTAAAGAATCCATATTTGGTCAGGAGATCAGCCAGTGTAAATTGGAATAGCACTATTGAAATGGATGCGTGTACACTAAATTAGTGCACCAGTTCAGAACTTCCCTCCCGCACCAGGGCTATGCAGTCCTTTGAAAAATGACAGCAATTTTTTTTCATAAGAACAGAATGCTGTTATTTGGGCTATGGAAAACAACTCAAGCTTCATACAACATTATGTTCAGTGAAAATATTTGGCATAGAGAGTATGGTACTGATTTCCCCCACCATGAAAACAGCCTGACTTCTGTAACAGCTTAAATAAATTACTTGTTAACATTTACAGCTGTTAACTTACTCACTCATCACATCACAACAGATCAGTGTCAGCAGGAGTGAAAATTATGTTAAAGCAACAGGATTTAACAAGACAGGAAAAATTAGTTCTGGAAAGTTGAAACATTTAATTACATGCTGTTTCCTGGGAATGAACCACTTTCCTCAGAGTAGCAGTGCAGTGACTTTCCCTACGCTCTCAATGGGCACAGAGATCTGCTTGTACAATGCTGTTCTAACAGTAGGACTTTGGTTTAGAAATAACTTGACCCTGGATGTGAGTGCCCTGTTTAAAGAGCTGTGCAGACATCCTTGTCTCTGGGGGGCATTTGAATCCCCATTGTTATCTTTTGACCCTAGCATAGAATAGGCTAATGAAGAGCTGAAACTTTCAATCTGGTTGTTTGCTTAGAGTCTCCACTTTGAACTTAAAATTGATGTTAAAGTGGAAGAATTTCCTCTAGTAATATAAGCAGGTTAGTCAAAATTCTTGCTTATTTTATCGCTGAAGTTCTACTGGGACATGAAGATTATTCCTTTTTGCTGAATATTTAGGAGAGAGCATATTTAAAATCCCATATATTCAGTCACATTATATGTGTAATTCGTTTCAGTAGGAATGGGTTTCAAATCCCTCACTGACTTCAAAAGAAGGAAGGGCTTTATCTATGAACTTCCCTCTAGTTAAATGTGTGGTGCATAGTTTACACATTTTGGAGCTCACCAGATAGAATGATCTCTGGTTAAAAAAAAACCCAAAACATTTAAAGGTCTTTCTTTTCCTGTGAAGGTAGTGTGATTTTTGTGATTGTTTAATCAAAGTAGGGAAGTTAATAAAAAATCAAAAATCACGGAAAACTGTAGTGGCCAAGCAGGGAGCCTTGTAGACCAGATGGGGAACTGAAAATCTGGAAACCACCATCATCTATTCTCCCAGGTCTGAGGCTTTTAGTTCAGACAGAATTCTCAGATTACCTCTGCTTAAGCCAGGTGGCTATCGCTCCACCATACATTGCTGTTTGTTGGTGGACTAAGATAGTTAAGAGAAAAAATAAAGTTCCATAGATATCTTCTTCATTTTTGCATGAAAATGCAAGACCATGCTTCTGTCTCTTTCCAGAAACAAACAAACATAAAACCAACACAGACCTAAGCTTCTGCATTATGGATAAATTCTAATGTTTAGAACTCTGGCCAAGATGCTGGAAATACTGTCTATTTTTTTCCAATTTCTGTGGATGAAACTAGCCTTTTTTAAGCTAAGGATTCTAAAAACCCCTCCTTTTTTTTTTTGTCTCTTAGAAGAGGTCTTATATAGGTCTGATACCGGGATGCCAGGGTCTGGCAGAATGGCTCAGTATGATGGTGAGAATATGCCAGTCACTATACAAAGCATTGTAATAGGAGTTTTATTGGCGTGCTGTGTTTTAATTGGTATGAAATGTCCAGGATCTGATCAAAATAAGTTAATGAATATTTGATGATAATGCCGATGTAGAACAGTGTGTTTGTAATCTCAAATATAGTTAACTGCTCAAATTATTGATCTTAATGGGATACAAAAGAGAGAAAGACAGTATTCTCTATTGCTGATTCAATATTGTTGCTTTTTTTTTTTCTGGAATCCACTTCTATTAACACTGTTCCAAATATAACAGGTGGTTCTACTGTATTTAACTAGAAACAGTTTGCAGGCTGCTCTGTTAAAAATAGAAAAAAGCAAACATGGCTTGAATTTTGCCAATGCAAATTAAAAACATGTTAAGAAAAAACTCTGATGTTGGTAATGGCCTAATATAACATGGTTATAAATAAACTGCTCAGTGTTCTCATATATTTTTAGTAAACTGATTTGGGAATAGCACAACAAATCCCCAGTGCCCAATTAAAGTCTCTTAACTAATTTAACAAATGCATTGTAAATGGATAGCTGGAGATACTTTAAGTAAACATACATTTCACAGAGGAACTTTAATAACCGAACAAACGGAAAATCAGTTGAAATGCTTTAGCTTTCTCGATTGTCCTTAATAAATTAGTGATAAGGAAACCAAACACAATTAACAAGCACAACCGCCATACTTCTTTATTTTTATTCAGATGACACCATTTTGCTGTACGTGTCTTTTAAGAATGTCCTAACTGAGAAGCAATTTATAAGGTGTTCAAAACCTCACTGGAGTTCTTTCTTTTTACCCAGAGTTACAATTGTTTTGATGGACTTTGCTTGTTTTGATTTCAAATCCATTCCAAACGAACGGTGAAAAAAACAATTGACTTCAAAATCCGAGGCTGATAACTCAGTGGTGAATTAACTCTGGGTCTGATTTAAGAAAAAGGCCCAGATCTCTCTTGTTCTCCCTTGATAAAAACTCGCCAGCCAGCCAACTGATGAAACGAAACATCTGGCTTTCCAGTGAAGATTACTCTGGCATTTTGCCTGCACAAATTTTGTCCTTGTGGAATCCCTGCAAAGAGTGCAAACTGTGCATCAATTAAAAAGACTGAAGGGCGCATACAGCAGCTGAGCAGCATGTGTGCTGGGACTGTGTTTGATGGGCTGATAGCAAGCAGGAAGATCAAGTGCAAAAAGAGCAGCTGTGGAAAATCCACTCAAGCAAACATTTAACAAATTGGGAGGTAGCAAATAGTCCAATGTGTCATGTTTTTCTGGAGCACCTAAGACTCAGTAAGGTCATGGATGGTCACTGAGTCTTTCCCTCTCCTTTCCACGTGATTTTTTTATTAAAAAAAAAAAAAATGAAAAATACCTTTATCAGTCAGATGTATTCCTTTCATGGTAAGCCATTCCAACTCCATGAAGAGAAATTAAGAAACAGGATTTTCTCCCTTTATTTGGAAAACCTATCAGACTAGTTATTCGTAGGAACAACCAGATGCATTTCCTGATTATCCAGGTATCAAAAAGTAGTCGTCAGGAGGGAATGTTCTTGGACTACAAAAGAATGTAGCATGTTCCTCTGAGTGTCATTCTGATATATGCAGTACAGAAAAACCAAAGCATGACTTAATAATTTAGAAAAGATTGGTTTCATATGGCATTGGTGGATCAGACCCTGGGATACTCAATTGTGATCAAAACTCTAGAATCTTATATATTGTTAAAAGATTGGAGAAGGAATGAAAAAGAACTATAAAAATAGTCCCGAAATGCCTTATGATGCCAAACACAAAACCTTGTTGAAATGACTTGATGAAAAGAATGAAAAATTACTTGATCAAGCTCAAAGACAGAACATTCTGGGCAATTTCACAATCTAGCCCAAAAGAATTAGACTTTGTAGTAAGAAGTACATAATTCTCATAACTCAAAAAGTGAGATTTGACAGAAAGTATGTGGGAAAAAAGTAATTGTGAATGCATTTGTGAATAGTTACATCCAAAAAGATTAGGCTGCCAGACCCCTACCAGAATTCCTGCAGCCCGTGCTCATGTGCAGTTCTTTAGGTACTTCTTGACTTATAGAACAGCAGTATTTACAGTGAAGTCTGGTAGGCCTTGTTTACACATTAAGGTAAGATATAACAGATATAACAACTTCAGATTTATGCATGTGCATAAGTGAACTTCAAATACCTCTACCTTACTATTAAAAGAAACAGTACTAAACATTATTCATCTGGTGAAGGAAATGTCTCAGTGCCATGACTATGTCCTAAAATCGGTGTTTTATGTAGCTTGTGCCTATCTAGAGATGTTGAAAGTGTTTCTTAATAGACCTTGCTAAACCGGGATTGTTGATCAGGCTCTGAAGACAAGATTCTCTTGGAAGAAACTGCAGCTGCAGCAAAAGCAGCAAAATTTCATTTATTTTCAATACTGCTTTGGACAAGAAAGGGACCAACTAGAGAGCTGAGCTGATGAGTTGCTGCTCTTTGTCTAAAACAGTTCTCACATTGCTGTATGAACTTCCAAGAATATTTTCAAGGTAAGTTCTACACCACTGCTGAGGGAAAGCACAGTCCCTTCTGCAGAAACGAGCAAAGTCGCTGATACTGACAGGGGCAATTAACAAATCAGTTGAGATTTTCAGCTTTTGCCAAACTTAAATTTAACAAAACTCATAAGATGGCCTCATGTCCCAAGTCTGTATCTGCAGTAGCCAATCCAACTCTAAAGAGAGAACCGTTTGAATATTTAAGTTCTGAAATACGAACATGGGAATGCAACCCATGAAATAATTTCCTAGTACTTCCTCTGCAGTGACACCACGAAGTGTGCTTTCCCAGCACAACCTGAGCTGGTTTTAGTCTTAACTGTCAGGTCCATAAGCTTCCCCAGCTTAAGCTGGTGAGTCTGTTGTTAATTTGCTTTATGTTCCGTTTATTTTCTAATTAAGAAAACCACTAAAAGTCAATATTGTTAATTGGAAAATCTATCAAAATGTAATCAAATTGTTTCCATGAGGTTAACTCTTTGAACTTTTACTGAATCATCTTCATAATCCCTCAACTTATTAAAAAGAGTTTTACACAAATTGAAACCAGACCCTAAACCAGCAGTGAATGCAGTTGTCCCCTTCCACCATGCAATCCTTTTTCCCTTGCTGTTTTTCACACTCTGGTTTTTCTGCACAACTCCAAGCAGCTCTATGTAGGTAAATTTTGTCAGTCCTTTGCCCTTCCTAAGGCTGTCAGCATGGGCACTAGTTTGTTTAGTCATGAAAGTTATTTGCTAATACGGACCAGACTCAAACCTGACAGAATATACCCCAGCACACTGTGAAAATCATACCCTTCCAGAATATTTGTCTTATATGAGGAACGTCTTTAAAATGTGGCCAACTGACCCATTTAATGTGACTCACTGTCAGCAGTCAATCGCAAATGCCTTTCAGACACCAGGGAGCCAAGATGGGTTTGAAGCGGTGCTGTTCTGTTTCCCAGTTGCTGTGCAGTACTAAGATCAGGCTGTTCTTTCCCGTGCCTCGCAGGACAAAGCTTAATAATGTTGGATGTCTGCTTAATTAGTTTGGGGAATTTCGATAAATCTTCTACACAGAAACTCCAGCCGCTGAGGGAGGAATGAAAGATTCATATGCGCAGTCCTCTTGTGGCAAGCACCTTTATGGCATCTACCACATCCTCATGCAGCAAATGGTTGCATACTCCAGGCTTTCAAAAGAGTTCCTCTGGCACAACATTTCATAAAAATTAATAGATTAAGGTGTGTTATTTGCTACCTTGTTCTTCTGAGGGCCAATGCAAAATAAATTAGTGAGTTGATTTAGGCTGAGCCTTTGGACCCAAGCTTTTTATTAGGAATTTGGCATTCATTCCATTGTTTAAGTAGATATATTGTGGTGTTTTGGATATTGCTTCTAACTTCAGATTTTAGAAAACACAATCTATATTGCAAAGAAAGAAGCATACTTTGGCTTTCATATTCTGTAGAGCTAGAAAGTATCTCATGCTTCCAAGAAGACTGCGATGTGTAATTGAATGGAACATGGCTTTAGTAACAACTACAGCTTAAAAGGAAAACCATGACAGCAGATAGTCATGAAATATTTAGGAAAACAGGCTGCAGTTTATTTTGGTTTTCATTATACTGAATAATGGAAAAGTTACACTGAGACAATATAGATGCCATGTTTACTTCTTCTACATCTATCACAGAGATTTTGATTTTGTGTTGTTTAATATATTTTGTATTTTTGAGAAGAAAAAGGTGATTTAGAGTAATATCTTTTCAGTGGGGAGGACATCAAATTTGACCTGACTTGTAGCTAGCTTGTTTCTGGTTGAACTGTTTTACAGAGCGAGACAGGACAAGATTTCTTGCTTATCTATCCAAACCATAACTGTGTTGGATTACTCCAACAGCAGCTGATAGCTCATTTGAACGTGCGCTTGAATTTCATGTGAATTCTGCTGGTAGGGTGGGAAAAACGTGGATATTCTCTTTGTCATGTAAAGCATCCTTTGTGCATATTAAAGAACAGAAATAAGTTGAGTTTAAGGTGCTCACTAGATTTTAAAAGTGGCCTGGTATGTTTGTTGTAGTTTCAGAGCAGTAGGAGCATGGTGTGTCGTGCAAAGCTGCAGGTGTTACTCTTGCCATAACCTTCTGAAGTGTGTATATAAGAGGATAATTTTATGTAGGGAAAATACAACACTTGCAAAGGGCAAACTGTGCCAACATACACCCCTGCATGATAGTATTACTTGGGAAAAAAAAAGGAGGCCCATTAACTTGTCCAGTATTTCTGAATTAGTACCAGTCATATTTTCTTTTATTTGAGCCCTTTCTCATAAAGGCAAGTAGTGAGCAGCCTTTACTTGGACATATAGGGAAGCAAATAATTTTAATGTATTGGAAATCTATAAACACGGTGAAATTAATCATTGTGATCCACAAGATATTTCTCTGCACTTCTTCACCTGCTGCTATAGTCAGCTACTCTTGCTCAAATTCACAGCCATTGATAGATACCTATTTTTCTCCCAGGCAGAATCCTATATCTGAAATATGTGTTTTATTGGGATGGATATGCTTGAGAATCATGCCATGTTTTTTAATTCATCTTCAGAGTTATGTGCGAGTCATGACAACAGTAGATTCATGGTTAGTAGGAAGGGAGGAGTAAAAGGGAAAGAAAAAAAGGCAAACTTCCCTGACAATTAAATTCAGCCATTCTCAGTGTTATACTATGGTTAACTGAAGGCTTTTTCCAAACTTCATGTGGGATTCTCATGAGAAATTTGTTCCTACACTTCCTATTTCTTTTCAGCATGAAAATGGTAGTTCATTTCTTTATTTCAGCTCTGATAAGGGCACATCTCTGCAGAAAGACAGTTATTCTTTTTCTGCAGTTGCCATATCACTCCACTCCCATTTGTGAGAGGAGTACACAGAGGGAGGAAGAACTGGAAAAGACCTAATATATTTAATGGAGAGAAAATCTCAATAGCTATCTGAATCATCACAGAGAATTACAGGATTTTGAGACTGTTTTAAAACTGCTGCTTTAAAAACTGTTAGCTTTGGCTTCTGTCTGTTTTAAACAGAGTCTTTCCCTATGCAATATAGCATTGCTGTATTATTTGATCAATTAAGAGATAAACTTATGTAAAAATGGTTTTTTAACCATATTACCAATGTTCACAAAAGCACACAACAAAGGATTCATTTTACTTTTTGCTTTCTGTAGGAAGGAGGATATGATTATTTGATAGGATTCCAGTTCTCTATTATCTAATTTTCACATGCCGGTGCTTTTGTTTATCTTGGGTTATTAGGGGAAATTTATGGTAATCAGCAAATGAAGGTTAAGAAATAGAAGGATAATTGCCTAAAAAAATCACTGCAAAAGAAAGAACAAAATCTTGTCAGTGTTGTATCGGTGAGGCAGAGCTGCCAGGTTTCTACTGCTACTACTGCAGTATCAAGTGCTGTGGAGAGGGTCAAATCTTAATGCATTACCATCATTTGCAGTCAAAGGAAGATCATGCATTAATGACACCTGCACTAGCTTCTCTCCACCATCTCGCCTGAAGCTCCTACGAAGACAGGCTGAGAGAGTTGGGGTTGTTCAGCTTGGAGAAGAGAAGCCTCCGAGGAGAGCTTACAGTGGCATTCCAGTACTTAAAGGTCCTGGGAAAAGTACTACGGGAAGGCTGGATAGGGACATTTTACAATGGCATGTAGTGACAGGACAAGGGGTAATGGCTTTAAACTGAAAAAAAAGGTAGATGAAATGTAAGGACGATGTTCTTCACTGTGAGGGTGGTGTGGCACTGGAACAGGTTACCCAGAGAGGCTGTGGATGCCACATCCCTGGAAATGTTCAAGGCCAGGCTGAATGAGGCTTTGAGCAACCTGGTTTAGTGGGAGGTGTCCCTGCCCATGGCAGAGGGGCTGGAACTATAAGATCGTTGAGGTTGCTTCTCACCCAAACCATTCTGTGACATTATGATTTATTTCAGGGAAGTTTTAAGGCTCCTGGCAGTATCCGTTTAGGATTAGAGTGCTAAAGGTAGCCATGTTATTGCTGCTTCTGGGAACATTCCTTTAGTCTGCACACAGCCACTTTCTCAGTGTCTTATTCCTTTCCTTAGTCGGCAGACCCCAAGCTTGCAGAAACTTTTATTTCTATTTTACTTATCTCTTCTCATGTAGTATTTAATTTCCCTTTTTAAAAATCAGTTTTATTTTCTCCCTGTACCCCCTTTGACACATACACACCACTGTCCCCTCCTTTGACACATACACACCACTGTCCCCCCCTTCCCCCCCACCCCCCAGCTCATAGTATTTTTCTCTACATTCCTCTCCTTTATTTATGTTTTCATCTTTTCTTTGTGAGTCTCTACCAGGACTTGTCATTGTCTTTCTCTGTTTTCCAGTTCTTTCTTCTTTCCCACCTTCACATTTGTCCTATCTCCTTTTCTTTATTTCTCTTTATAGCTCTGTGTCTCATTACACAAGAGGTACCCTTATGTTACTCTTCCCAGTCCCTTCCTCCTAACTGCCAGTGTGAAGAGCTCCACAAAAAAGTATCAATTTCCCAAAAAGCAGTGCTTCTGAAGTCTCTACTCCATGTCTGTTCTTTATAAACTTGAGAGAAATGTTACATAGAAAATTGTTAGCCATTTTCTCAACAAGGGATATTTCACAGCAGAGACTTAGACCTTCTATTTTGACATATCCTCTCACAAAGTAGGTGCTATGTCAGGGTACCAGAGCCTGGTATTACCACGTACATTCTGACCTGTTAACGAGACACTGGAATAAACTGAGGACAACTCTGAACCAGCCAATGACTTATACCACATTAGAAGAAATATTCTGGACCTGCATTGCATAATCTCCCAAATGCATATGAAGATGTTATTTTATATCTTCTTCTTTTCCCTTTTTCTGCACCACATGCTGTGAAAATGAAGCTCTAATCGGAATTGGTCTGTTGATCTGAGATCAGCTGCAGCTGCATGTCTGTGGGAACACAAAGTAGTCCATACAACAAGAGGGAAAGGAATCAGGTGGGATTAAGTCACTGTAGATGGTCGAAGTCCTCTTTGACTAACGGGCAACGGCATGCCTTGGAGATCTTCTCAGAGAGCACCACAACATACAGGGATGGCATGAAAGCAGTATGCTCATCAGTAACAGGCTCCTGCTGTTTTTATGTGTAAATATGCCACTCGTGTCTGAACAGCTCTTGTTTTTATTCACTACGCAGGTGTAAATCCATGTGAAAATAATGTATGTACCACTGGCAACACTGTCAGCAAATATTCATGTGCTGGCTGCTCTTTATCTGCGCAGCCTGCTTGCTTTCAGGAGAGTGAGGTGAACAGAGCGGTCTCCAGGGGGATCTGCAAAGCACTGCCCTTGATTGCAGGCTGTCTTGAAGAACCTCCTGAAAGGTAAAAGGGAGCACCACCACTGAGACTGCATCTTCCTGTTCATACAGATTACTGCTGTATGCAGAGGTTAGTCGAGGAGAGCAAAGAGCCCAAGAGGGCAATTGAATTAAAGTATGCTGCTTGCTGGCTTACACCCTATAAAATCTGGGACCTTTCTGTTTCTTCTGAATGTGCTAATTTCGTAAAAATAGATGGCAAGATGGAAATATTCGTAAGCCATAACAAAAACATTCTGTAAACCACTGTATATTCTTGAGTCTAACTCAACAGGATTCTACATTTCTCTGTCTATAATCTAGAGATGTGTTGCTGGAATATCTTTATATTGATTATGTCTAAATATTTTCTAATACTCTCGTGAATGAAGATACAGAGTGAATGGCATTTGTTCAGGCTGACATCCAGAAGGATGGAAATGGCTCAATCATCAATCACTCCTTGTGGAAAGATGCATAGAAACTTTTTATAAGGAGAAGAAGCAAGTGTGATTTATTTTCTGGTCTGTCTGCTCATCTTTTTTCTAATAATACAGAATGTCTGCTACATCTTCTGCTATTCAAGACTCACAAAAGTGGATCCATTCACTAATCTGTAACAATTTCTGGATTTGACTTATATGTGATATAAGAATGGGCCATGATAAATAACAGCTAGACTTTATTATATTTCTTGTACATAAGCCTGAAGGCATTTTACAAAAGAGGCCAGTATCAGTGTGCCTCTTCTGCAGAGAAATAAAGCAATAAATAAATGAAAGACCATGAAGAAGAGCACATGAAAATCAACTCAGTGGCAGAACTAGACCAATGGCTATTTTGATGTATCTTAAGCATATTGCCTTCTTTTCCAGACTTATTGACTCCTGCAGTTCAGTGGAAAGGTTTCTCAAGTGATATCTATCTATGGAAGACTAACATTTTAGCCCTACTAAATGAGTTTTTAACTCTAAATTCTCAAAATGTATCATAGCCTTGTATATAAACAACTGTTTAAACAGTTTTCTGGGTAGTAAGAGTTATGAGAATTAATATATCAGGACACATAGCTAATTATGAAGGTTAAGGCAATGAATATATTTACTCTTATTTGATAGTTTACATCACCTCTGAAGTGAATTTATTGTTCACACTGGTTGATGAACATTTAAACTAACTTTTCAGAAGCAACGTGGTAAGGTTGATTTTCCCACACTGACCTCCTATCACTAATTATTAATTTCCATTTCAATATAATTGTTGATACTGCAATAATTCTGAGGCATTCTGAAGAAAAATATTCAAAGTATGTCTTGAAAATATGCCCTAACAGTTTTCTTTTTGCATAATAAATATCTCTATTATGTTAGCATTATGTTGAAATTAATTGCTTTGGAAGGTAATTGTAAACATTTTAGTGCTTTCATAGGCAGTAAGTATTATCATCATTATATTTCATTACAACTCCATTAAAATCTAAGATATCTTAATATGCATCTTGGCCAAGAATCTTGAGCTATTATATTGAAAGTGCTATTGCTAGAAGCCACTTTTCAGTAGTTTTATAATTGCTTGTAACTGTATCAGACAGGGTTTTCAAAGGTGAGCATTTATTTTGGGCCCTTTAATTTTTGAGTGGCAAATTCATTTGCTTTAAAGCACTTATTTTAAAAGGGTGAGCACTCTGCCTTTCTGAAGAATCACACATTAAGAAAAAAGCACACTTCTTTTGAGTTTAAGCACTCCTCTCCCTACCCCCCACCCACTGTCCCGCACCTC
>WTSP01022547.1:2221-17844 GCA_025331215.1 Actenoides lindsayi
ATGTTTTGCACAGCAATACTTGAAAGAAAAAAAAAAAGTATTAATATCTTAAAAAGTTATAAAATATATTATATATAATATAATATATTGTATAATTATAATATCTTAAAATTATTAAAATTATTTTAAAAATTGTAAAAACTCGTGTAACAAAGCACATTTAACAAAAATAGAATGCATCTGCACTTGTGGTTTGTCTGTGACTCCTGTTCTTCCAGTTTCATCTTTCTGTTGAATGTTTCTGTTTCAGACATGTCTCAGAATAGCTGGGGAAAGAGAAGTGAAACCTTATCCATTTCTCTGAAATGTAATTGAAACTTAATGTAAAGATACTGAAAGGAGTTGTATTGATAACCCAAAGGGCAAACCCTTTGCTTTCAGAAAGCACAGGTAGAGCATAAATTCATATCCTCCAGACATTCCTGGTGACCTCTTCTTGTTGCAAGACTGGGCTGGGATTTTCACAAGCACCGAGTAGTTTAACCTTGCTGAAAATTAATTAGCTCACATGGGGAGATACTGTATGGGCTGGTTGGTTGTGGCTCTGCTGAACCAGTCTTGCGACAGCAGCCAATTTTCCTGAGACATGTTCCCGGAGTGGTGCACTGGGTCCCTGCCTTCTCCAGGGCCCAGCCTGACCTTGGTGGGTTCAGAAAAGTAAGTGAAGATAAAAAATTCCTGAAGTGGATCATGAGGGAGGCATCCTTTCCAAATAGCATAAATTCAGTGTGGTGATGTTTAAGAGCTGTGGGTACCCTGAAAAGGACAGAAGTTTATAGTAGTCAAATGCAGCCATACACAGACTGTTATGATGAGGAACACCTGGCATCATTTTACCTTCTTCCACCCACAAATCTTCTTTCAAGCAGGAAAGTAAAGCCACACATCATCCCTGCTGGGCAGAGGAGTCTCAGCATCCTTTGGTGTGAGGAAAGCCTCCATAACAGTCTCTGCTTCTCTTTCCCATTCCCTCTCCCTTTCCCATTGCCATCCACAAAAGTCCTTGGGGTGCTTCCCAGAGCTCTCTGTGGAAGGAGAAGAAAAATCTAAATAAGAAGTTCAAAGGTAACACAGCCTTGATGGACAGGATGTTCATTTGCTATATAAAAATTAATACCTATACATGCAGTGTTTACTTTCACAATATATTAAACAGAAAATGTTAATTTGGTTGCTTGCAGTTCATCTGAGGCTGTTTTCTTCAAAAGTGACTGTATACTATGGTGTTCCTATAACATTGGCAGAGTTTACTAAATATTTATATTAAACTACTTGCTAGCTAATCATGCTTGAAACCTTTCTCTTATAGATTCATCTGTTGTAATACATACGTTCTTGTTATGCATTTGATTCAACTGTCACCTGGTGCAGTAGTTTTTAATTTCTCCTTATGGCTATGAGTGAGGTGCTATTTGCAGAAAACTCTATTCTTAATTTTAGGGGGCTAAATCCAGGAGTTTGAGAAAAAAACAAACAAAAAACAAAACACCTGAGTTTTTAAATTCTGTTTCACCCAAACTAACCCAAAGTGATGGTTTAGCCAAGGAAGCTGATGCACTTTGTTGGGAGAGGGATTCAGTGTACATGGATGTGCAGAGAGATGTGCACATATCTCTTCAGAGGGCTTTTGACTAGCTAGAGTGTACACAGTGAATTAATTCATGTGCAGGGAATATGAGAGTCTATGTGTACCTATACATTTGCTCAATAACCTTCCCTTCTACAAGTCATAATTACTAATAAGTCCCGCATTTCAGGACTTTATTTTTGCTTTAATTGCTCACGTTACAGGCATTCATCAGTGTTTTATGGTGGAATAATTTTATGAGGAGCAGGGAAAAAGGTATCTTGTGCCACATTTTCCAACTGTAATTGTATGGCACCGATGTAATTGCAGAAAGTCACTAGAGAGGGCACGTTGGCTTTTTAGCCTGGGATGTGGTACAGTTGAGATTTTCGGTTTAAACAGCTGAGTTTTTAAACTGCTTGCAGATGATGCTCTGTTAGTTGTGGATAAAATATGTGATGAAATATAAATGATGGCTTGTGTGTCTTTGTGTAGTGTATATAGAGGCCCATGTAAGTATTGTGCATGGCCAGGCTTCCCCCTTATGCCTGTTTGTAGCCCCAGTGAACAATGCAGCCGCAGCTGTGTGACTGTGCTGCAAAAGTGGAGAAGGAAGCAGGAGTTACAGTGTAGCAGGACTTCATCCACACTGCATGGCAATAGGCTTTTGAGTGCCTGGCTGGATTAATTTCCCATTTCATCAGGATCTTACTTTCCACAGACTTTCCTGTACCTGGCTGGCCATTTATTCCTGTGCAACAGAGGTGTGAAGCACTGGCATTGTCCTTCCTCTGCCTTTTTTTTTCACCCCAAGAACAATTTATGGGTTTTATTCCCACGTGTTGGTGGGAGGTACAGTATATTCAGGTGCTATGTAGAAGCCCTAAGCCCTAGTGAAAACTGCTGAGCTGCTGCTATAGGGCTTTGAGGAGCAGCAGAGGTTGGAGGCCATTTCCCCAGTGTAAAATAGCCACTGTATGCAACTTTGTTTAGTCTTAGTTTGCACAATAGAGCTCTATTTTTATCTTTCTCTTAATTCTTTGTAGTGTAGTGAATGGTATATCTATATGCAAGTTCTAAAACCAGCCCCATGTTTTGTTTTCCACTCTGTATATTCATTGCCTATACTGCAATAACCGTTCCAAATACCACATCTCACTCTTGCAGTTAGTATCACTCAACTGCATTGTACTCCAGTGCACACTGCTGTATATACATTAAAATATAATAATTCCCATCTTCTTATACATAATTAAAACTGCAAACATCCGTGAAGAAGTAAGAGATAACAATAGGAAAAAAAAAAAAAGAGGACCTGACAACACCAATTGTTAGTGAGATTTCTTTGCAATTCTTTTGTATCTTTTGTATTACTTTGTATTCTTATAATCTCTAAATTATTGCTTAGATTTTGGAGTAACTTCTCATTGGGTGGAGTGACTGATGATAGGATCAGCATCACTAGGGTGTTAACATTTCCCATATTCTGCAAACAGTTGCTTGTTGAGAAATAATACGGAACTGGGGAGAAAAGTTTCCTCGTAAACTCATTTTGCTTTTGTCACAATTGGAATATACCCCTGAAAGAGAATGAGTGTGTGTATGAGAAATTAATCCTTCTCAGGGTTGGATTAACTGGTGCAGAAGACTCTGGGCAGGATGCCAAACCAGCATTGGCATTTGATAAAAGTGGGGCTCCCAGAGATTATTTCAGTTTGTGCTTCTGAATTGTGGGTCACCTGCAGACGTCCAAAGTAAAGCGTATTGACTGCTAACAGCACTTCTGAAAATGAAATGTGTAGTGCCTCTATATATTTTATGAGAACCCACGTTTATGCTTGAAAAATGTTTATTTATTGTGAAAGGCAAATGATTTTTTTCATTAGGTTTTGCAGTATTTGACTGTAGGTGTCTTGCTACAAGTGGTGAGAGTAAAGAGCATATCCATTCTCTTTTTGTCCTTTGCTTCATGGCATTTTCTTTTCACTTCTCTGCGTTGACTTGATGCTCTATTCTGGTGGAACCTGGGGACTGAATATTGTTTGTCAGATTTTGTTGTCCTCTGACTGATCCTCTCCCTGCTCGATGTGAAAGCATTCTTACCTCTGATCCTTCTTCACCTCTTCCTTACTAAACTCCTATTCTCTTAAGACTCACGGGTGATATGTTTAGCTATCATTCAGTTGCTTTAGATGTAGCAAGTGTACTTTCAGGAAGGTTTGTAGGTTCCCTTGACATGTCCTAGGGAATCATTTGTATGCTTAATCTAACAAGCACTCCAGCAGCCAGAAGACTCATATTGTTAATATAAACAGTTTTTTTTTTTAATTTGCTAAACAAATACAATTACCATTGCTGACATCTGACAGAAATTAAGACGAGGCAGCCTCTAGACATATAATCTCAAAATTGATAGGGCCGCTTTCTTTTTATGAAAGAATTTTACGTGAATGATGCCCATACATGTAGAGGATTGCATTGAGATCAATTTAAGAAAGGATTAATCCTGAAGGAAAGGGAGTTTCCTGGAAAGTGAAAGCAAAACAAAGTATCGATCCCAATTGATTGGGAACCATAAGGGATTACTGATGGCACAGAAGGGCACAGAGCTGAAGGTCATGAGAGATCTTGCCTCCCAGAAGCTAAATAAGAGTGTGCTGCCAGCTGCAAGCCTCACGTTACGAGTGCTTATGGTCAGAGCATATGCTACAACCCCACATACTGCTATGCTTTGCTAATCAGTTGATCCCTATTAATGTTGTTGTCCATTCATTTTTCTCCCTATCTATCCACCTCTAAATCAATGTTTTGCTTTGCAAACATATTTATCTGAGTGAAACTAGACCAGAATGAGTCAGAGCTGCTACCTCTGTAGCTCTTTTTGAGTTAGTCTCACTGGAATTTCTGTTCCTTGCCTCTGTCCTTGATTGTCTCTTGAAGGAACACTGTAATTTGTTGGCATTAAAAATAACATTCAAGATGACTGCAGCTGATTGGGCCTGGGGAGAGGAGTCCTTTGATTTATCTGAGGTTTACTGTGGGTCCAACAGCACAGCAAAAGGAGTAGGCCCAGAGAGAACCATGATAATTGATTGGATGCATGGACATATTTTTCCCATTAGAAACATTGATAGCACTTTAAAGAAAAAGGGAAAATAGTAAAAAGGGGTTATAATAAAAGCCATATATATTAATGAATGTGATGCAGAATTTAAACAGCGTGCTCCTGGTTGCCTCCCCCTCTACAGCCATGTCAGCAAAAATCTGGAGTTCTTGCCCTCTCCATCGAGTTAAAATCACTTTTTTAATGCGAAGCCTTTGTGATAAATCAAGGTGCCTTGCTGTGAAAATCAGCTCCTTTTTTGTGGTTCAATTTACATCCTTTTCTGTCTATACTAGTAAATGCATCCTAATGCAGAGTGGAGGAACATGGGGGGCTCCAGTGACACTAAATACCCATGGTCCTACCCAGACATGCTGGTTTAGCCCCCAGGGCTCAAGAAGTTGCTCACAGCAGGCTTTGTCAATGAAGTCTGGAGAACGGAGAAGGACCCAACATTTGTCCCATGCAGGATGAATGTGCAGTGACATCTCTATAAAGTTTGCCTGGACAGCAGAGGCTGTTCCTGTCTTTGAGAGAGATTTCTCTCTTTGGAGAGAAATCCTTATGGATTGAAGCATGCAGAACCCTTAGGAGAAAGTGCCCACAACTAACTTGCAGATGGCTGTGTGGCCCTGAAAATGCTGGTTTAGTCTCTCTGCCGGTAAAGTCTTTGCATTGCTTGCTGCAATTTCATGAACCTTTTGCTGGCTGACACTGACTTATTTTCGCTGTGATAGACCTTGCTGTGCAGACATGTGGCACTGTGTGGGTACAACACTGAAAGTTTTTGGTCAATAGACTTGTCAGTGAAACAGGAGCTGCCGTGAGGTACCAGGGCAGAGGTGAAAATGTATTTTGCAGGGAACTGTGAGGCTTGTGGCCTGGCTTTAGCAGATCTTAGGCATTGAGGCTGCAACCTCAAAAACAGTGCCCATTGAACTGGGAGGCAGTTTGAAAGAAGCATATGCCTATGTTTGAGTTGCACCTTAGCAGGTCTGGAGGTTGTTTCGGTTTTTTTTTAATTGACTTGGAGTGCTGCAAGAGCCTACTCTTCTTCTGTTACATGTGGTGCTTCCTAGCAACTGAGCCCTTTGCTTGCTTTACGTAGTTCAAGTGATCCTCAGGCTACTGCAAGTCCAAGACCTGTGTTATCAGCTGGAGGGAAGTGGACTAACCTCAAGGAGGGTGGATGGGTTTGGGCCTGGGAGAGCTCTCCCGCCTGTGGAGACGAGGGTTCCACCTGCAAAGCAGGGATGGCGAAGGTGCTGCGCAGAGCCCCGGTGCAATGCTGCTACCCCAGCTTGCAAGTGGAGAGGGCAGACTGGGCCGTAAACCACCCTGTGGCACACAAAGAAGCCATTTTAATTTCAGTTTCTGTTGGAAGCACCCCATGGAAAAGAAAATGTGATCAGTATAAAAAGAAATGTTTATGTTTCTAGGGGCAGAGACCTCCCAAATAATTAACATCACTTGACAAACTGCTGTTTAAAATGCAAGTGGTTTAAGTGCTGCAGCTCAACAGGCATTCGTCACAGCTTTGGCGTAAACGCAATATGTACTGTAGGGGAGGTTGCTACTTTAAAGGAAAGAAGATTTCCAGTAAACATCTTTTGCGTAAGGAATGTGTCTCCATGATTTTATTTTTTCTCGCTTGGAAAAGCTAAATGGTAGAAAACTGGACAAATGGCAACTTGGTAGCAAGGGCGTTGGGGATATCCTTTTGGAATGAAATAAGTCATGGATTTTAGTTTGTGTTGCAAAGATCAGGCTTTCGGTCAGAAGAAAGAGAGACAGAAATGTTTCATTGGCTTTAGCTTTTGGGAGGAGCAGAGAGAAGGGAAAGGGCTTTTGGGGGGAGAGTTTTGGAAGCTACAACTTCAGCTGTGATCTGTGTATCTCTAATATTCACTGACTCAATTAAAAGTACTTTAAATAAAAACTTACTTTTCTCTAGGGCTGTTAGAAGACTGATTGGAGACATAAAGATTATTAAGAATTGGTATTTTTCAAAGGTTAAAAAATAGTAGCTTACAAAGAAATTGAGATTTAAAAAAAAAAGTTAAAAGAAAAAAGTCTCTCTGGAAGATAGAAATATATGGGTGCCTGTGATGTGCTGAAGCATTCCACATCAAATGGACTTCTGTCTTTGCACACCAAATAAAATCAGATTATCAAATATGAAATAGAGATTTAAAAATCTAATTCCTTTTACAAAGGCATTATTGATGCTCTGAATTTCATGTAAGGAAAATTGCTCATTTTCTGGTTGTCCTAAACTAGTTCAATGATTTTTCATCTCCAAAGGGAAATGGACCATCACTTGTGCTACCGCCTTGGTTTCTGAGCAAAGCTATATATTTAGAAGGAATGGAGCTGGAGCATGGTAGGATTTGCTGTCCTACTCTTAATCCCTCTGCCCATCAGTGACTTGGCAAAATTAGCTGAAGAGACCTTGATCAAGCATCGTGTCTGTGACAAGGTTACTGGACAAACCTGCCTCCTTTCTGTCCAGCCCAAGGCTCTTTTTCTTGAACAAGGGTGTGTGATTCAGTAGCTGGATGTTGTGTCTCTGTATCTCATCACTTGCATTTTGGATGATTGCTGACCATAAAATGATCTTACTCAATAGCATACGCTATTCTGTGCATGGTTTCTAGCAGTTAGGCTTAGGTGGGAAAGTGGACAAGGCTATCTTTGGGGTGCAGTAGAAGACCTTGCATCATGTTAGAAATTAATTCCTGAAATGGAGATGCAGCAATTACAGCTCCCTGTGTCCTTCCTGGGCAGACGTGCAATGGCATTTATCATACAAAGGATAAAACATTCAGGCTATCTGTTCCCATCATAGAAGGGATAAAATGCAGAGAAATAGCCTTCAAATGTTCTACAGATAGATTTGAAGGAGTGCTAAAGTCATTCAGTGTGTTTGCAAGAGATGACTGCAGTTCTTACAATGCTCTTCAGAGATCTGCTAGCCTTGGCCATTTTGATGTAAGATATTTGTATCCCATTATCTGTAAAGTAACTATGTGAGCTCTCTTTAGCCACTTGTGAGTTGTCCCATAACGACCGTTCTGATTTGAACCCTCATACAGCAAAGCTTCTCACTGGGGACTCCAGGTCATGCCTCACCCCAAGGTGAGCTGCAGTCTGCAGCTGCAGACTGACCAGTGCCCAGGCAATTGCTTGAAGGGATTGAGAAATTCTTTAGCATATGATAACTGGAATCTTTTGAGCTTCATTGGCTCTCTATATATGACAATACACACCTTCCCTCTTCTCTTAATTGGGAAATCTATGCTTGAACCCTTGTGAACAGACTTCATCTGTTTTGTCTTTAGTGTGTGGCAGAAGCAGTAGTTTTATGACATGTAAGTGCCTGGCACTACTGGCGCAATTGATTCAGGAGGACATGTGTAGTATTTTCTGGGCAGCAATACTAAAGTGTAAATGTGGGCAAATTATCTTAAATAACTTCAACCGTCCAGGGAAGTGATTTTGCAGTGCACACTCGGGGGAAAAAACAAAGATTGATAGCAGTTTTGGCTTTGTGCAACTTTAGTATGATGACGAGTATTTTGTGGTTTCCCTCTATTTGCTGTATTTACAGCAGTAGGTTCAGATTATGCATTGAGATCCGCTTTTGGGTGCAGAAAACTAATCAGGGAAATGCTTCATGGCTCAGAGGTCTGGATTTGCAGACTCCAGTTCAACAGCTGCATCTCTGTGCTGGCAGGAAGGAGCATCTGTCATGGATGCAGTGTGGTATTATAATTTAGAGCTGGGTCTTCCAGAAACAGGTGCAAATTTATACTAAAATATATATATATATATAATCCAGTTGTTTTTGTTATCAGAAGAAATCCCCCTTATCTGGACAAAGAGTAAGGGATTTTCCACAGTTTTTCAAGCTACAAAGAGCAAAGAGCATGGATGAAGGTATAGGTTTCCACACTTAATTTTCTTTGTTCTTTGAAAATAGTGTAGGTGTCTTTCCACCAGGAGAATAAAGCCCCCTGAGCCTTTTAGGCTTGTTACCTATTTGCATATGACCTTCAAGGCAGTCACATCATGAATGTGGCTCCATCAGGAACAATGCTCTGAATCATGTGACATAATTTTCTTTCAACTCTTATCAATACCCTGATATGCAAAAATGTCCTTTTGCATGAATTAGGAAACAGGATGTTATTCCTCTTCCAAGCTGGCTTGCTTTTCTAGCATATCACTCTTCTGTCAGCTGTTTAGAAATGCAGTCATCTTTTTATCTTCATGATGTTTCTCCCAAGTCACCTGCTATATGTAACCCACCTTCAGTATATGGTAACTGGTCATCTGAGTTGGGAAAGGTCATGTGAGTAAGTCTGCAGCAGTATAAAATTGCTGAAGACTGAATCACTGGGAAGTTTACTTCTGCACAGATTGCACACATTGATGTTAACATAATTTCCAGGCTAGGGGAAATTCCTTGGCACCCTCTCAAAAGAAGCACTGGGGCAACCTCCTCTACCAAACGACTTGAGGGGTTGATTCTGTTACCCAAGTCATAAGAAAATAATCTTGAAAGTTTATGAGAGTTCTATAAGGGCTTATAATGAAAGGGCTTTGAGCTTCTAGTTTGAAGTGTATTTTTGCCTATGCAAGTTAGAGAGGATTGAAGCTCTTCTGTGTGCTGTTATGGTGAGAGAAGAGGTGTGGAATCACCTCTCGCTGTCCTATAATGCAAGGAATTGTATCAGCTGTCGGTATTGAGCAACACATGTCCTGACAGATGTGTTCAAATCAACTGAAATTCAGATAAAACATACTATTACTCACAGAGGTATCTTCCTCTTACTCCCAGTAGGTTCTTTTCTTATGCAGACTGTAAACGGTTTGGGGCAAGACCCATGTCTTCTTTCTATCTTTGTGAGATTCAGCATGAGGGAGTGGCTAGTAGGTAGGGTCACTTCTAAAGAAATAAAACCTCTGCATGCTCTTGTCTTCAAGCAACAAGGTTTCAACACCCTTGGTCTTTTGCTGGATGACCTGTTGCAGCAGATGCTAAACAAAACAAATTCATGTATAGGTTACTTCAGCAGCTGTTTATAGCAAAACGTTCAGTAATAACTGAACTGCTAGGAAAGGATGATGGAATAGTATCCATGCTTTTTGTTTGGAATAAGCACCAGGGATACTGTTTATCTTTGTTAAAATAAAGTGTAATTTCATGCCCTGACTGCCCATTGAAGTTTCATGTTTTAATTCAATGGTCCAGATTCAGATGCTGGTCTGCTAAAGAAACAGGGTTAATTACTGGTAGAGGGTGTTTAAACTGATGCAAGCAGTGTGCTGCAGAGCCAGACAAGAGCGGGAAAGTTAGTAATTTAGATTCCACTTGTAACAGTGGTGTAGAAAGTGCAGATTAATGAAGGAATGCACACGTAGATGGCCAAATTCTTGTGTAAAGGGAGAAATGTTGCCCTTCCTCCTGGTTTTGCCTCAGCAGTACTTAAATTATTTATTTGGAAAAAAATAATATTTTAATTGTATAGTGGCTAACACTTCTAGTGCTACTGGAGACCTCTCTGCTCTGGGCAAAAGTTCTTGGTTATAGTCTCCGCTTGTGCAGTGGGAGATTGCTGAAGAGCAGGGATGGTGTCCTGCACTGGGTCGGCAGCTTTACTTTTGTGCCCTCATGCCAGCTCTGCCAAGTAGGCTGGAAATTTAACAGCTTGAGGGTGAGAGTCAAGCATGGAACTCCCATGCTTTAATCCCAGCAATGTACCTGAAAAAATGCCATTTGGATGCAAAACTCTGTAACCTCATTTAGTAGTCAACACAAGTTACTTTGCAGGAATATATTACAGATTAACTAGTGGGTACCACCAGAACAATGCCATCAAGTTTGTGAGACTGGGGAGCCTTGGTTAATCACAAGGACCTGTTATGTTTCAGGAAAGGGGTGATGGTGTTTTTGATTTTTGTTTTGTTTTGTTTTTAAATGAGAAGATAGAAAGCATGTCTGTCTTGAGGACAACAAACCAGAAGAGTGCAAGAAAAGAAAATAAAAAACCTGTGTGAGAGAAATGTACTGGATAAGGTGAGGCCAGTGAAGGAAGACTTGCAAGTGGCTTTAATACTTGTGACAAGGGAGGAGGAAAAGGAAGATATTTTGGAGAGGAAGAAATGGCAAAGCAAGCAGAGGGGAAGATCATGTCTTCTGAAAGTTTTCCTAAAGTAGAAATGGGGAGAGGGAAACGTGAACAAGAAGAAAGGAGGACTTGAATAGAGTAATGAGGGAGGAGGAATTCAAGGAAGTATTTGGCTCATGTTGTCCTGAAACATTTAAGAGGATATTAAATCTGGCCAAATAGTAAAGGCAATAGTAAATTTTCACCTGCCTGATAAGTTGCTAGCTCTAATAACCCCATACTTTAAGGATTTATTTGCTGCCAAACATAGTCAGGAAAAAAGCCAGTGGAATCAGATTCTTTTGGATCTAGTCAGTGTGTAGCAAGACTAGGATTTCAGATGCATTTTTCATTTGTGAGCAAGGAAATTTCGTATTCCCATCCAGGAAACCCTCAGGAGATACATGTTAAAAGGGTTTCCCTTTAGGATTGCTTTTGGACTTTATATTGAATGAAAATCTTTGATATTTGGGTAACTGCTGTGAATGGAAACATTTTGGAGGCTGTACTGAATAACAACAAAGCGAGCAGTGCAATTTTCTTGTGCTGAAAAAGGGAATTTTCAGTTGTTCAGAAAGAAATAAAAACAGTCAAAAAAAGACATAGAGAAAACATACTGGGTAACAGTATATCTACAGCCACCAATCTGCAGAAAGGAAAAAATAGTGATTTGAGTATGAGGACATCAACACCAGGAGGTATTTGCAAAAGATTCAGAGGCCTTCTTGCACAGCTAAGCAACATTGTCCTTAGAGAGACAGGACTAAGTGCTCCCTTAGCTGGCTTCTGGGGTAGCGCGCTGACCCTCATCCTGGTTGACAGCATTGTGGCTGCACAACAGATACTGCAGCAGACTGGAAATTCTTGGTTTCTCCATTGAGGGGTAGAAGACCTCCATCACAGGAGCAGGACATTGTCTTTTGGCCATGTTGTCACCTCAGACTGTCCCCTGGCTGCCCCACAAAAAGGGGAGCACTGGCTCCTGAGTTTGGAGGCAAGCTTTTGCACACACGTGCAGGCAGATGTCACTGGGGGAGGCACACTTAAACCACTGAAAGGAGGGATGGGAGACTGTGCAAAGCACTGCTTGAGCTCCAGAAAAAGAATCACTACATCTCAGAAGTGCTTGTGAAGTTCTAAATACAGATGGGGTAAGGAGCTGCTTCTGGTTGTCTTGCTCTCAAGACACCCTGGAAGTCTACAGTTTGCTGTGAGATTGTGCTGTCCCTGTCTTGGAGTGTTTTCCAGGTTATTTCTAGAAGCATCTCTCCAGCAGTCTTTGTTCTCTACATTGGAGCTGCAAATGCAAGCCCTTACCCATACCACCTTCTTGCAAATGCTGTCTCTGCAGAGATGTTCCCGCTTTCCTTTCTATGTTGGGTAGCCTGTGCTATGCCAAGGTCTTACTGTTCACTTGCCTTATTCCAGGGACACTTGGCAGAGACAAAATTTTTTGAGAGAGCAAGGTAGCATGGTGTCTTTAGCCTGAGACTTCTGTCTTTCTCAATGAGAGGTGATTAGGGATCTATGCTAAGCAAGACACTTAGGATATGGGAGGTCAGAAACAACAGAAGATTTTTGGTTACTGTATTATCAATCCCTAACATACAGTCTCATGCACTGGGATGAATGGTAGAGCAGTGGGAGAGCGTCCTCCAGTTAATGATTCAGACAAGAAGCATAATTTGGAAATGCTCTTCATTACCTTCTTAAGACTCTATCTCTTTCCACTGGTGAAAGAGAGGATATAAAGAACAGCATCCTAGTTTAGCTTGTTAGATTATATACATGCAGTGTGAGTAGCCTGATGTGGGCCAAATTCAACATCTTGAATCTAGAGGCACATCTTTGGTTTTATACAGGTATAACTCAAAGCTAATTTAAGGGCTTGAGTTCAGAACCACAGCTTCTCTAACTTGCCTTTTCTTTGCATGTCTTTGCCAGTAGGCTACACCATTTTCTACTGTCTCTTAGATTGTGATTCTACAGGTCCATTCCCTTGTCTGTACCACTCTTAGGTTTGCTTTTTTCCAGCTCTCCATTGCTCCCACCTTCCTTCTCATCCTGAAAAATATCTGAAGTTTAACCTTGACAGGTTACTTCTGTTGATGGTGAACTCTCAATATTCATACATCCAAGCTATTACACTGCACATGGAAAATATGCCCAGGATAGACTTTCCATTAAACTGTATTTAAATTGGAAGAGAATGCTGGCACCTCTACAACTATTCCAGAATTAGATCCCAAAATACTGAGGCTAGTTAATCTTTTGGAAGAACAAAAACTCTTGCTGATTTATATTTAGCAGAGGGAATGCATTTTAAAAACACAGTCTATATGAGGCCTCTTGAAGAAAACATCTTTTACATTGATTTGTAGTGCGTGGAAATACTATGGGGCCATGAAATACTTGCAGTCGGGCTCTGCTTTTATGTAGCTACTTTTTTTTTAGTGTGAACTGTCATGAACCCTCGGAGAGTGGCTGCTCCGCTGACTGTGGGCTGTACGGTGAAAGACGGTGCCTGCCTCTGGCAGGGGGCAGGGGCTGTGCTATTTGGGGACGGTACCTGCAGAGCCACCGTTTAACTTCCTGGCAGTCCCACAGCAGGACATGGGTGAGAGCAGAAGCTGCACTTGCTGTCTCTGTGTGCTCGTACGAGCCTAAAGAGGGGCGGAAGTGCTGTTGGTCCTAATCTCATCAGCACTGCTCTTAGGTAAATGTTTATAATAACTAGTTAGGCTTAGTATACATGATTATAAACTAGGAGGAGCTCTGTAATCTTCATACAGTTGCATATTGTTCTGTACTTAGTTTTGATCTAAAACAAGAAAACAAGTAACTGGAGTTATCATAGTTGGGAAAGTTCACTGGCTTGTCCCCAGTGCAGATTTTCTGGAAAAGGAGCTGTAGCAGGGAACTGATTCACTAACGTAATGGGTCAAAGGTGCAAACATAACTAATTTTATAAAGTCTGCATAATTTTATGGCCGACAGTATATCTACTTATCTTTGAGAAGATAAGGATTATCAAGAGGAGGTAGCATGGAAATTTGTAGGGGTTTTTTTTTCCTTCTGTCCCATCATCTGCAGCATGGACGGATCAGCCATCACCCTGGGCAAGCTGCTTCTCCTCCTTCTGAAGCATCAGATATTAGCAAAGGAGAAAGTTCCCAAACCACATATTTTCGAGAGAAGGATAAACAGAATTTTTAAAACATCCCTAAATCTTAAACAGAACTGGACTTAATCTTGCTTTCTTTTGTTAGAAGATATAAATACGTTTTTACATTTCTCATTAGACTGCTGGCAGGCCCGAGCTGATCACAGCAGAGCAAAACCACTTTAAGTCAAGAAAGAAATCTTGGATGCTTCCAGAGCAACATTTTTTACTTTGATCTTCTAATTTCTTACTCAAACTTGTGATGCCTTAGTAATAATAATAAAGATGCAAAATCACTATGTTGCAAAGAGAATAAGGTCAGAAGTGCCTTGCTGCTCTCAAAAATAAGTAATTACAGGGCACATTCAAAGCGCTTCTGCCTGTGGAGGATCTGTCTCCTCTTCATGGACCTGACTAGACACTGGGGGATGTGGCTTCTGAGGCAATTTGTCCTGCAACTGCCCAGCATCTTTCTAGGGGGCTGCTCACCCGCTCTCTCCATACCCGGCAGACAGGAGCATATGGCTGCTTACTTATGCTTTTGCTGTTCTTATGTGCTTAGCGGACTTATGACCTGGAGGAGCTCGGAGGGATTTGCACAGGGTGAGGAGGGAGCGTGCAAAGGGTGGGCTGCACCCACGGGAAGTGGAGCAGTGCCACAGGTCTCATGGCCATCCTCTTTGGTGTGCCACGTTGGTGACGGAATTGTTGTGAATGTCTGTGAGAGATGCCAAGTAAACAGTGGCTAATTAGGGACCAAGAGCTGGTTAATGATTACATGACATCACTACCAAAGATATGATGTTTAAAGATTAATTTATAAGGGGAAGGGGTTTCTTCTTGACAGCCTTGTGTGCATGTAGAAATGCATATTCACACACTTCTGATATCAACTTTTCTTCACAAAAATAAGGGCATGATCAGTCACTTTCATGATGCTTGGTATTTTTAAGTACTTGCAGTGCCATCAGCTGGATTATTCTTCCTGGAGATGGTGTGCGTGAGGGTTTGCCTCCCCAGCTCAGTCATGCCCTGCTGTCCTATACTTCTGGCTCTCCTTCATTTCAAGGGTTTTCCTTCTCACATCTGGCAGAGTCTCCTGTATGCTCTGCCCAGGAGCATCTTCTCATCTTACTCTGGTTAATTTCAACCACAAAGTTCAACCTTATCCCTCCTACAGTTAATTAACAAATTCACCTCTCCTCTGCAGTATTTAAATCTCCTTTTGCCAACCTAAATTTTGCTCTGGCTTTTTTTACATTTTTAATGAAAAATTACGAACAGCTTGGGCTTAATATAACTAAAGCAGAGCTCTTATTCTTCTGTCATTCTTCATCTCTTTTACCTTCTTTTTTAAAGCTTTATAAAAAATAGCCACCCTCCTGACTTACTAATGCTTGTAGACTCAGCATCATCTTCAAGCAAGCCTTAATAAATCATAGAATGCCTTTGGCTGGAAGGGACCTTGGAGATCATCTAATCCAACCTCCCCACCATGGGCAAGGACACCTCTCAGCTAGACTAGGTTGCTCAAGGCCTCATCCAACCTGGCCTTGAACACCTGCAGGGAGGGGGCATCCACAAGCCCTCTGGGCAATCTATTCCAGAGTCTCACCA